>APFE030527674.1:14864-28359 GCA_000404065.3 Pinus taeda
ATTTTCAATGGTTAACTTTGGACAATGATGCATCATGCTATTTCTCACCTTGTTTTGAGAATGAACCACAGTAGACCAAATCCCAACTATGTGATTAATCCCAAAGACTTATATTTATATCACATTTCTTCATTTATCCTGGATCATATTAATTGGTTGACAATATAAATCTTTGTATGATGAATTTGGGAGACATATTTCAAAATAAATTAATTAAATTTATGAATTATTTAAAATAATATTTGTAATTTTTTCACATAGTTATTTAAAATATTATTTTTACTATTTTTATTATTAAATTAATAGTTATTAAAAATATTATTTTTATTATTAATGGGATGAGATTAAAAAAATGATTTTAAATAAATATATAAATTCTATTTTAATAAATATTAATCATATTTTAATAAATATAACTTCCATTTTAATAAATATTAATATATAACTTGATTGAGCTAGTCAGCACAGTAACCGGGTAACTAGAAGGAGATCAGAGTGATTGGCTAGGGTTTCTGAGAATGCTCTCTGCGTCGACGCCCCCTCCCCAAACCAGAGAACTGTGCACCAATGGTAATCGCAGGATGGGCCACAGGAAATCTGAAGATTCTGAGGGAGGAAAGAATGGGGAGCAAAGTTCGAAGCAACTCTACATGATGTTCCTGCGTGCCTGCAAACTGAAATGAGCCGGACTTAGGACAAACTTCTGCAACGGGGGCTTAACATGAACCTCGACAAAAGCCCTCAGACGTTTTTGGGTGGGATGAAGGCATTCAATCCTCACGGCCCCCGAAACCTAGAAAGGCCAGCACGCTGCCGAGGGCGAATCATGCAACACCCGCCTAGATAGGGCGCAGAGACTAGTGAGTCTGACCTTTGTTTCAGGCTGCGGTAAAAATGGCCAACGTTCAGGCAATTCATAATCGTGGCGCTCAAAGCAGGCGGATTCGACTCCGATTCTAACACGACCTCACGCGATCACCCTTCCTTGGCTGCCATTCAGAGTTATGTCACACGGGAATGGTACTACGATCCATCTAGAGAAGAAAGGAATAGATGGGGCATCGATCTGCTCAGATCCATCATATTCAGAATCATTAGTAACAAATTGAGCCCTATTTTAGACAGATTCAGCCAATACTGACCTAGATCTGATCCAAATCTTCATTAAAACAATGGAAAGAAGGAATATCTGCAGGCAAATCGGGAAAGCCAGTCGGATCCAAGACTTAAGGCACGAAATCCAGGCACACTTAGGCATGCCAACAAGCATGCAAATCCTGATTTACTCAGGACACAACCTTCAAGATAACCACACACTACAGGATTATGGTATTGTCACAGACTCAAATATCATAGTCAATCTACGACTGCGAGGTGGATGCTCTGGAACTAGTTCAAAGGATGCAGGCATGTTTAAAGACGTAGTCAAGGGAAAAGAAAATGCCTAAACCAAACGAACATTACCCCTTGAACTACCAAGGCCCTACATAGTTGAACAAAAATCTCAGAATCCTACGTTCATAGTCTCAATACCTGAGGTAAATGGGTTGTATATAAATTTTCTTAGCAAAGCAATCATATGCAGATTTAATGGTTTTTGGCATAAATCTGATCTTTTGCACCAATGGATATTTGCTGCATGGACACCCACTTGTGAAATCCACTTATGTTCCAAGGGGTTTTTTATTGTCAGATTCTTCACAACTCAAGAAAAAGAATATATACTCAATAAAGGACCATGGCTTTGGGGCAACACAGGGCTCTTCATGACCCCTTGGTTCCCAGAATTTGACGCCAATACATTGGTGGTATAAAAAATGCCTGTTTGGGTCAGATTACACAATCTCCCATTACACTTCTTGCATCATCAAGTTTTAGAAGGTATAGGGAACTCGGGAAAGTTCTTAAAGATTGATGTGGACAAATACACAAGGGTCAAATTCACTTTCGCCAAGATATGCGTTGAAGTAGACCTTAGCCAAGGACTATCAGACAATATTACATTGATATTTAATGATACACACTGGACACAACCTTTAAACTACGAAAATACAACTTTCTGGTGTCGTGGATGCCTGCGAATAGGCCACCTAAATAGTGTCTGCCCATAAGCTAGAAAAGACCCCAAAAGGAACAAGAAGCAACCCAAAAAACCAAAAGGTTGGAAATGCAAAGACACTTTGGAAGAAATAACAGGACAAGCAGCAGCAACAAAAAATACTGCAGGAAAGGATTCACAAAAGGACCAGAAAAACACTCAAAAGGAAAGGATTCACAAAAGGACCAGAAAAACACTCAAAAGGAGGAGATAGACCACACCACTGCCTGCATTTTGAGGCCCAACAACCCCTTGCAACATCAGGAGTCCCAAACAATAGGAAATGAAGTAAACAACAACAAACAAACTCATGGATTCGAGGGATTTGACAAAGAATATTCTATAAACACAAATGAAAATCAAATGTCCATTGTAATCTCCACTCCCAACATTGAAGGCTCGAGAAAAGTGAAAAAGAAGAAAAGTAGAAGAGAATAGGTTAGCTATAATTTTTAGTTTTTATGTATTTTGTGTTAACAAAATCAACTTATTTACATATGCTATTTAACATCTACAACATATAATTTTGTCTTATAAATAAAATTAAGATTTTTCCAAGGGAAAAAAAATATATATTAATATATAACTTCCATTTTAATAAACATTAATGATATTTTCAGAATGTAAATTTTTATGATTTATAATGTTTTGAAGAATTTTTTTTACACAAATCACATTCCAATATTTCAAGTGGAGCTGTATAAAACCACTTAGTGTGGACTTAATTATAATCATTATCATTATCACAATAAAAAACAAATTAGTCAAATTTATAAGTTATTTAAAATATAATTTTTAACATCGTGAAATGGTCAAGGTCAATACTGCAGCCGATTGGATTCAGCGGGAAACACATTTTTTTATGGATCCGTGAGGAAATCACGTTGGGTAACAATTAGATTTCACTTTCAAGAAAAACACAAAAATATACAGGAAGATTTTCCCACGACCAAATACAGCTAAAATTTGTGTACTAATTTTATGAGTAATTTAAAATATCATTTTTGCCACTTCTGTCGATTAGTAAAAATCAGTACTGTACGCGGCTGGATTTAGCAGGAAACACATTTTGCCAGTAAAACACAACTAAAATATTTGACAATTCAAGGGACTGCTAATTTTTTTCAATGAAAACGTCACCGAATCCTCTTGCTGCTAGGGATTGGTCTCGGCCTGACCTGACGTAGCTGGGACACTGAGCCGAGCGTGATGGATGATGTTGCACCTGACCGAGTTGGGTTTTCATGACATGAACGACTTCATATACAATTAGAACCCTACTTACTTCTGATACAATCAACATAGTTACATCAATTAAATGGTTCATCGGCCGGATGCAAAAGGAATATCATAATGGTTCCCCGGAACGGAGGGTTTAGTATGAAACTAGGGTTCTCTAGGGTTTAAACTTCTTGGGGTGTGAGGGTTTGGCGTGTTAATCGGAATTTTCTCATTCTTTTCTCTAATTCGGTCATTCATTTGGCTAATGCGATTTGGGCACGCACTTGTGAAGGAAAATTGGCCATGTAGAAAGTAAACAATACAACTACACTATCTTTTGGGAAGTAGTGTCGTTGAGAGGATTCCTTTTGGGGTTCATGGCGGCCTTTGAGATAGAGTGACCTTGGGATGATGCTTTGGATATAGGGGTGGTCATTGACCTCTGTCCCATGATTCTTGAGGACATTGATGTCCCTGGGATCACTTTCGCGCTCTAGCCCTATCTTAACTTTCTCTCAATTGTCTTTGGTTTCTGTTGGGCTACTTGTGTGGTCCGTATTTGCTGTGTGGCTCTATTTTATATCTTTGTCTCTTGTTCTTTTATGGGCCTAAGTTACCAGGAATCTCTCTTGAACATTCCTCTCTCCAATTTCTAGTGGTTTCTGGTCCTAATTGCTACCTGGGGCACTCTTTTTTCCTAAAAGTCCTTGTTTATGGCACCCTTTATGTCAGAACGATTTTAGGGTGGAGCTCCAGGTAGCCGACGGATGACATCTGGATGTGGCGAATAGTCTTGTTTGCTGTCATATATCTCCCTTCCTTCACGGGAGTCCTTTCAGGGGCCAAAACGTGCAATGAAAGTGTTGGTGGTGCAAAATGTTAACCCATCTCTCACCTTGGCGGATGATTTGGATTTGAGAAGGGTTTCTAGTTTATCGATCCATGCTCTGATGGGAAAATTCTTCTATATCTCTCTCGGTAAGGCACAAGTGCAGTTTTGGGTAACTGTCAACTGGAAAACCTTGTTGGGGTATACACCAACTATCAACCTACTCATGAACAACTGGTTTCATTTCCACTTCTTGGATGAAGGTGGTCTACATTTGATAATGCAAAAACCCTGGGTTATGGGTATTTGTGGCTACAGAGGTGGCACATTGGCTTTAACCCTATTTTGGAGAAATCCAAGTAGTGTTATTTATGGGTCAAGTTGATTGCTTTTCCACTGGATCTATGGACTCGACATATTGTCATGAAGGTAGCTAATAGCATTGGCAAGTTTATTTTTTTTGATGACAAGTCTTTGGTAGTCTTCGACAAGAGAATTATGTGGGTTTTTGTGGAGATGGTCACATCTCAGGGTCTTCCAGGCAAGCTTGAGATTTCCCATGGTGGTTGTTCTTTCTACCAATGATTGGACTTCTGGAAAGTCCCCTTCAGATGCACCCTTTGTCGCAAGCTAGGACACCTAAAGGAGAATTGTGACACATATGCATAGTTGGGGGTACCAAACCCTCAGTTGATCGGCAAAGGAACTCAATCTTATAGGGCCAATGTTGCTATGCCTTGTGGTATTTTGAAGCCTGGGGCTCCTGGAGTACCATAGGAGCTCCACCCAAAAAGTTTTTCCTCTCTTTTGTCGAGTTTTGAGGGTCTTGAACATTGCATGGCTCGTGGGAACTCTAGGGACACACTGTTCTGGAATGAGGTATAAGATGTTTTATTCTTTTCGGAGGGCTTTGACAATTGTTATTTTTTCTTAGCGTCAACTAGACTCTGTTGGGGAAGGTTGCACTTCAATTTTAGACTATAGAGGGAGGACTAAAGTTGAGCTCAGAAAGTTAGAACGGGCACTAGAGGTTGTGCCCAGAGAGACCTATCCTTCGATTACCGCGAGGGTCTCCTCAATCCTTCCTAGTGCACACTCTGGTAAGCCATATCAATGCTTATTCCCAAAAGACATTAATTTACTAGACAATCTCGCTGTTAATGATCTTGTATACAACAAAAATGATTCCACTCATCTGGGGGTTAGAGACTTAGCGTTACACCACCAAACACAATTCCCCCCTCTTAATGATCCTTCTGCGCATTACACCTATCGGATTTCCATCTCTAACTTTTGTGTCAACACTGTTCTAAAGTTTGGGGGTTTCCCCTATTCTTCTTTGTTCTCAGTCGGGTTTTGAAAAATCCTTGTCTCCTCTGCTTTTATGCATCCCTATCAGTCATATGGACCTCTACCCTCGTCTAGGACTTGATTGAGTTTTGAGCCCCAAACATGGGTTTCCTCTATTTTGATCTCCATACACTGAACCCTTCACATAAAGACTCACTCAATGTTTCTCCCATTCCCTCTTTCCCCTTTTCTCAAACTGGAGATAAGCTATTTGTGGAGCCCAATTTTTCATTTCAAATTTTTACTATTCGTAAGAAGAAGCAGAATAAAAAATAGATGGCTCATGAAAGAGCTAGATTGAGTGATAATTTTAAGGGGATCTCCAATGTTTGATCTTCCCCAAGGGATCTTAGAGTTGAGCAACCCTCCCTCAAAGGTTCTCCATCAGATCATACTTTCTTTCAATATCTGGGGAGTGGGAGGGCCTCCTTAAATTCGTGCTCTCCACAAATTGATTAAAATTCACCATCCCTTTATCCTTTGTTTTCAGGAGACCATGGTTTCGGGGACAAGGCTAGGGAGTTCTGCTCAAAATATGTCCCGATTGGTATATTTGCCCAATAGATGCAGTGGGTCACTTGGAGGGTCTCGTGGTTATGTGGAACCCCTAGGATGTGACTTTGAGACCTTATAGCTCCAAGGATGGGATTATTCTGGATGGTTTCCTCAGGGGTCTAGATTGTTCCATTATTTTAGTCAATCTCTATGGACCTTATGATAATAGAGAGGCCTTTTGGGAGCAACTTCATCACAATGGTCTCCTTTGGGAATGCTCCCTTACCCTTACAGGTGACTTAAATTTCACTGTTTCTACTAGTGAGGTATGTGGATCTAATTCTAGATCTGATCCCTTTGTCTCGGTCATCTTTCATCTCCTACAGGACTCCAATCTCATTGATGTGTGTGTTATTCCACTTGCAGCTACCTGGAGAAATGGGAGATTGGCTGAACAAGGGATAGAAAAACATCTAGACTGCTTTTTTTATTTTTTATTGTTGATTCATTGGCTACTTGTTTGGGTAGATACTGGTCATGGATTTATCTAGATGTTATTTCAGACTACTTCCCCATCTTTTTCCAATTAGACTTCCAAGACGCACCCTCCAAACCCCCTTTTAAGTTTAACCACAACTTGCTTAAGTAGGATTCCTTCATCGCCTTGGTCATTCATGTTGGAAAATCTTTCAGATAGATTCTTCCCTGTCCGTTATGGAAACCTGAGTGAATTAAATATCTCTTCTCAACCAACATGTTAAATGGTGGGCCAAAACACACATTCTTGATCAAAGGCGAGAATTAATTGAAATCGAATCAACCATAAATTCAACTCATAATTATTTCTTATCCTTAGGTTTTTTGGACCCTATAAAGCAACAACACGTTAATTTGGCAAAGAGGAAAGCCCAACTTCTTAAAGTTGACGAAAAACATTGGCAATTGAAGCACATGGCTATTTTGGTAAATAAGGAGATGGTATCTCCAATTCCTTTCATAACTTCACTAATCATTGGAGGATTAGAAACTCCATCTAGGATATTCAAGATGATGTTGGTAATAGTGTATGCTCTCAAAAGGATTTGGAAATAGTTGCAAGGGGTCACTTTTACAATCTCTTCAAGGACCCTAGAAACAATCGTATTCAAGCACAACTTAATGTTATAAAGCATTTTCCCAGATTCTTCTTGAAAAATGACTCTACTATGATGGGTGGTCTCGTTACATTAGATTAAATTAAATCAATCCTTAAATCTTTTGCCAAGGAAAAAAGTCCTAGACTAGATGAATGGACTGTTGAACTCTATCTAGAAATTTTTGATCTAATGGGGAATGACACCCTTTAGGTTGTGGACGAGGCCAAAATAAAGGGATCGGTTTCTAGAGAAATCAATGCCACATAATATATTTACATTATAAGATATTTACATCAACATGTGGTGGCTATAATGTGTGCCAAATTGCACTAGCTTGGGAATATATGGTCGTAGCATGTTATTGCACAACATTCAAACCCATATAAAAGACTTGCAAAGGCATAAATAAATAATTGGTGTTGTAGGATGACCAACTATGCACCCAAGGGTAGATTAAGTTGTAGCAGTTTACACAAAAAACACTAACACAACAAACAAAGTAAATGGTAATCTACTTTAATGGGTTGTAGTTAGGCAAGTAAAAATGCACACAACACTTAAACAAAGTACCAACAATATTATTAACCACTAATCTAGCAATATCACCTTTGGGTTAGAGGAAATGCAGTGACTACTGGAATTCAAGAGAATGATTTAATTAGTACAACCACACAACAATTGAAAACTCAATCAACAACTGAGATTACCCTAACAACCCAAATGGGAAAACCAACAAAGATGGCTTCTACTTATGCTCAACGATTTCTACAAATAAGAGTTATACCCTTTCTATCGAAGATTGCATATTATTACCCCCTAGTGGTATTTTCCAGATTGTGACTTTGGCTCAGAGGTGATCTTTGTTCACCATGGAAAGGCTCAAAATCCTTTTTGTCCTCCCATTTTGAATAGACTTATTCTTTATGAATCCTCCATTCTTTTGCTATTGCCCATGCTTTTTACCAAGGTTCATTTTCCATCTGCCTTGCATTGGTTTTTCATCCTTTAAGTCTTCCTCTATGATAATGTTTTCTTGGAATGCAAACCATCATGTGGGTTGTTTCATCCTCTTGTGGACTAATGGGGTGCTCAAAATTAGGTTCAAAACTCAAAGTGTCATAATATTGATAAACTTAACTTCAGATCGAAGAGATCTTCATTCTGATTCCAACGGTGTGAATGACACTCGAATTTGAGCTCGTATGAAGAAGTTATAGCAAGTTAAATTTCAGGTTTGACTTGGACAGATGGCAAAAAAAGACGATGTGGCAAGGCCCTTCAACGAATGCTGAAGTGTCAAGTGGCAGGCCGCTATTAGCCCTCTTATAGCTCCAAATCTCACTCTTGAGGTTTGTGATGCTGCACTTATGGCCTAGGGCAACCCCTCCTTCCAGACCTGGTCCAAAATTTAAAAAACAGTGTTTTATTCCCTATATGCGACATTGCCATGAGCTAAACACATGTGTACGTGGGTCTGTGTATACCCAACTCGCGTATGTCTTAAAACACTTAAAAAAAAATAAATCTCCTTAACTTCGGGTGGAGATCATGGGTTTTACGTGTTGATTACCTATTAGTACTCGTGGCCCAACTGTTCCCAACGAATTCCAAACTAAAAAACTACTTTGGGAGGAGTATAAAAAGGCTTCAATGGGAAGGCCTAAGGGAGGAGAGAAGAGAGAGAAAGATTATTATTCTGAGATTTCCCTGACCAGGTCTAAAGATCCTAGTGCCTCCTACACTTCCCCCATTTACAGGAAAACCTTGTTTCCTTGTGTGTTGATGTCTATCTACTACTTGAGATATCATGGAGTAAGTCATGGAAGGAGTTTGTCAAAGGCTTGAGACTGGACAAATCCGGAGGACGGTTCTGCTTGGAGCTTGCGAAAGGACGAATCACGTGAAATTATTCCTTTCTGTACTTTATTTGTCTATAATAGAAGAAACACTTGTCTTTGTTCCTGATATAAATCTTCTTCATGTTTATGATGTTCATGTTATGATTCATATGTGAATTGTTGTTTAATTTCATAACTAACTACCTTTCAATATACTATGAAGATGATTTCTTTATGATGTTTAGTCCATATACTGTTGTACTTTATTGAATTAATTGTTTTGCAGGTTGAAGGAGCAAAAGGAACTCCGAGAGGGTTTGGACCTTGCAAGGATCTTCTCAAATGTAGGACCTCAGTTACGCCCCGTATCGTAGAGTTTGCTTATATTAGCATTATGGCTGTATGGAATGTGTGTTTCTCTATATAGATAACCTCCGATTTGCTAGGGTATCAACCCAAGACCCTAGGGGAATTTATCCCTTAACAGAATTGACGACTCCACTGAGGACAACAACATTGTTGTTCCTATTTTGGGTTTATTCAAGCCAATCAGGGCTCAACTGTCTGTGTTCTTGCTGTTACTGTGTAGTCTGTTCCTGTCAGAACTTGAATTGTAAGTTTGATCAGTTTCTTCAGATTGTTTTTTATTTTTCTTGAAATCTTTTATATACGCTGTTTTTCTTGTTTATAGAGGCATATATATGCACGTTTCCTTAAGTAAACTTGTGTATACGCATGTTTCCTTAAGCTTAGTCGCGTATACATGCAACTGTGCACTAACACAGTTGCATATATCTTATAATTTTCAAGATTTTTTAATATATTTTTGCCTTTGGAGGTTTGTCTGTTGGTCTAATTCAATCCTGAACAGTTACTTTCCTGTGATAGTCTTTAGTTTTACAACAAGTATCTGATTTAAAATTCTCTCTGATTGTGGAAAGTGTTGGTCTTACTTGTTTTTCTTGCAAACATCATCGTTTTTGCTTAAGCACACAAGATTTCTTGCTAGGAATCTTGGCTGCTCTGTGTCTTCAGGGCAGAAAGGTTGATCTCAATCTTTGTGTCAAGTTTTGTTTTGGTGACTTTTTGGTTTGCATGTCAAAACTGTATCTTTATGACCATCTGCTTTTCTTGCTTTCCGAAAGTTGTTGGTTTACACTTTCTTGAAAGTTGTCTTTTCAATCTTTTGGTCTTTATTGCCAAGCTCTTGCTGCTGCTTTTTGATTGTTAAGAGCATTTCGAAACCCGCTTTGTTGAGTTCTCACTTGTTTTGTGTTGCAAACTCACAAAGTGTTTCATTGCCTATTCTTCGATCATAAAGTTTCAGTCTTTTTTAGAACACTTTTGAAAAGTCATTTTTGTTTTGCTTTTGAAGAAAACTTCTTGAAACTTGGTTTTGCTTTCTTGAACTTGGTTTTGATTTAGTTTCATTTTTATGAGTGAAAGTGCATTTTTGTTTGTCTTGAAACTTGCTTTTAGTGTTTGGACGAAATGAGCATCAAAAACTTATATTCTATCTAAACATTTTAAGTGGCAAATTAAAAAATTGATAAACAAGTAACTTTCATTTCTTGATTTAAGAGTAGTTTTGAGTTTTGCATCAACATGTACTTTTTGCATTAGGATAAATTTGTGCATCCTTTTAGGCATTCATAGTTTTGTTAATTTTTGTGAGTGTGAAGCGTGAGTAAAAGAAAAGAAAAGAAAAATTTGTTGCTTTCTTTGAAGTTCCTCTGAACCTAGTAGAAATTTCTTTCATTGAAAAACAAAAACAAGTGCATTTGCATATGGTTTGGCTTTTATTAATTTCTTTTGCGTCAAAACACCACTAGTTTCACTTCCACTTATCCCTTGACTTAAAGAACAACCCATTTAAAAACAAGCGCTAATTAAAATATATAGAACTTTTTATAATTGTCAAGTTAGACACACCAACAAGTTTTAGGATATTTTAGGGCCTTGGATTAGGCGATTGGAGAGATAACTCTCCAAGGCCATTTAAACTGTCAAATATAGGAGTCTGAATAGTGAGTGAAAATCCAATAGCGTTAGGGAGACCAGGAAAGCTCCGGATCTGGGAGTTAAGCATGAGGGTTTTTTAAGACAGGGAAGAGAGATACCCCCTCTCCTACTTGTCGGATCTTGCCTCAAGACTGTTCCGCCTAGCTTTTGACACGAGTTGGTAACCTTAGTTGCTACTCCTAGGGATCTACATAGGTGGCTGCGGAGGGGAATCTCGTGGCACCTGAGGTTGACGTTGTATCACTCTCAACGGTACTACTGGAGGGCACCCTTGCGAAACTTGGGGGCTTGCACCGGCGCAGGCTGTTGTTAGGAGGTTAGCGTAACTTCCTCTGTTACCTTCGCTGATAGGACTGGGCCGTCATTATCCCAGAATATCTTCGGAAGGCCCCTTACTTCACTTTCTCGTATGTTGGTTTCCGGTCCTCATCACCCGGAGCGGAAATACTCGAAAGTTGTTTGACTGGATGATATCTTTTAGGGACTTTATAGTGTGTGCTCTGTGCTCCTAGTTGGCCTAGCTTTCAATTTTTTTGAGTCTTTAGTTAGATCTTAATAAAAAATTCAAAGTGGCTGACCGATCACCTAGACGATCTCGAAGACTTTGTGGTCTTTCACCACCAAGTTTAGAGCCTTCTCCTAGAAGGCGCAGAGGTAATACTGCCGGTGGATTTCATCCCGTGGCAGCTGACGCATCGGGGATTGATCCTCCTCTCAGGGGCATTAGTGTTCAGAATAGACCTAGTACTTCCATAGAATAAGAGAGGAACACCCCAGTTCTTTCTCGATTTATCTTTCAAACGGAAGATAACATAGAAGTAGAAGAACTCCTAGAGTCGTTAGCGGCTCCGAATTCTCCCCTACCTTCTAGTTATCTAGAAGTATTAAGATACGTTGGGACTCCGACGCATAGACTGTCAAGTCCAGGTCACATTATGCACTTACCATCGATGACCACTACTGGAAGCATGGCTTCTACTACAAGTGCTACGACTATGCAGACTCCAACATCCGTACAAGGGGGAGGAATGATTTCCATCCCCTCTACTTCTTTATTTGGATCTTTTGCTAACACATCATTAGTTGGGTCTACCTCCATTCTTTCTACGAGTGAAAATTCCCAAACCAATGCTTTTAGTTCTGGATTTTTTCCGTTTGGCACCCATTCACAGGGTATTCCGTCAGTTTCGTTTAGTGCCTCCACATCCATGATGGGTGGATCAGCTTCATCCTTTCGAAAGTGGTCATATACCACATTCCAACCCAACAGTAGGATCTATGCCTTTTTCTTCTATAGGACAAAGGAACAATCCTTTTCAAGGTTGGACTAACCTTGCGGTTAGTGGCATGGGAACCGGGAATCCATTTTTCAGCCAACAAGGGAATGGGCCGTACTCCACGGTTAGTTCATTTCGAAGTATTCCTCCCTTAGCTTTTACTTGGAATCCTTATCAGGGATTATCGACTCCTTATAATCCTTTAGGAGGAAGCTTCGCCGATTATGGAGGTTTTACGGCCGGAGTTGGTCAAAATCCGAGTTGTGCTGGATCACAAGGTTTGCCTTTTGGTTCAGCTGGTTCTGCTGGATACTTTGGGCAGCCTGGTGCCTTTCAAAATCCAGGCCAATCTTTTCAGAACTTTGGGAGCTGCCCAGTTTGGGTGGAATCCCCAAGGTCCTCCTAGGCTTCCTTTTTTGGCAACGTTGAACTTGCCAGATCTCACAAAATTAACAAATGATCCAATCAAATACAATCCAGCCTGGCCTCCGATCTGAACCAAACTCCCTTCGGACATTCCAAAATTCAAGTAAAGGGTGGTGAAGACCTAGGCGACCATGTGACCACATTCCATTTGTGGTGCTCATCAAACTCCCTTATTGATGACTCGATTAGGTTGAGACTTTTTCAACGCACCTTGACTGGTAATGCAGCCAAGTGGTATATAGAGGTTCTAGGGGGCAGCTTTACATCTTTCACTGACTTAGCTACTATTTTCTTAAATCATTTCCTGTTGCCTATCCGTTATGATGCCGGAACTGAACTTCTGGCCACTTTTCGTCAGGACACGACAACTCACATTTCTGACCATATTCAGGAATGGAGATGGAGAAAGAGGCTCATTAAAGCCGAAATCCCTCCGGAATACTGTCTCGAATGGTTTTTAAAATCTTTACAACTTGAAATCTCTAAGGATGTCTCCATGTCTGGAGTCTATTCCGAGGAGCAAGCTATTTTTAGGGCCCAACAATTAGAATTGATTTACTCTCAGTCTGGGATCCTACAAAAATTTTTGCCAGATGCTCCTGGGTCTAAGGTTGATATAGCCAAATCGAAGCTAGGTCCCCATGCGGATGGTATCGTTGGGTCGGTAGACACAAATGCGGTGAACTTGTTGAGCCAATTGCAACAGTTGTCTTTGCAAACTGCTCCTAACAACCAAGTCACATCGTCTAACCCTTCGTCTTCCCAACCCTCTTCGATTAATGCCGTCCAATCCGATAACCCCA
>APFE030527674.1:36920-49563 GCA_000404065.3 Pinus taeda
CTCATTGCTCTGGGGCAAAGATCTAGAGTCCATTTGGCAGTACCTTGGGGTTTGTAGTCATTAGTGGCAGATCCTTCGCTATCGATAGTGGGAAACCATCATTGTCTCTTGATTGATAAATTCTTACAGGTGTTCGACTTCAGCTCATCTATTCACACATGTTAGACTGTATTGGGTACCTTGACGGTCATTATCATTATTGGTGAGTAGTCTCATGTTTGTTAACGGTATACATCAATGACCAGTAATCAAACGATTTCTCACATGGTCGACTTTAGATCATTTATTCCCATGCTGTAGAAATGCACCACGGTGGTCGGTGAAGACCTCAGGTTGTATCAGCATTCATTGGTTCACTTGACAGTTGCTCCTGTTGCTGCCAGTTGATACCACTTCACCTTATATATTTTAGTCATCCATGGCGACATTTTATATGCTAGCACCTGAGTTTGCAGTGTAGTACCATCTTATTCCATCATGCTCATTTGGTACTTTTGGGATCAGTCTTTGATATCAGTGATCTGCTTCATCCTTCAGCATCATTGACATTCTTATATGTGACATTCAGAAATGTACTTGTTCGATCATGATCAGATGATCCATTATGTATTTTCCAGTCTTTTATACTTGTATACTTAGTGGATCCGCTTGTACTTGATATGCGGACATACTGTACTTTCTCTGAGCATGGGTATGCTCGCCTCAGACAATGTTTCTTTCTGATCTCCTTTTGTGGCTTGGCAGGCTGAACTCTGGTGAAGTCCTTCTCAGTTTTTGACAGATTTCCTTTCCGTGTACTTGCTTAATACATTTCGACCATCATGTACCCCTTCTAACCTTATATATTAGGGGGCATCTATTATAGCTCTAAATCTCACTCTTGAGGTTTGTGATGCTACACTTATGGCCTAGGGCAACCCATCCTTTTAGACCTGGTCCAAAATTTAAAAAACAGTGTTTTATTCCCTATACGTGACATTGCCCTGAGCTAAACGCATGTGTACGCGGGTCTGTGTATAGCCAACTCGTGTATATGTCTTAAAACACTTAAAAAATAAATCTCCTTAATTTCAGGTGGAGATCACGGGTTTTACCTGTTGATTACTTGTTAGTGCCCGTGGCCCAACTGTTCCCAATGAATTCCCAACTAAAAAACTACTTTGGGAGGAGTATAAAAAGGCTTCAATGGGAAAGCCTAAGGGAGGAGAGAAGAGAGAGAAAGATTATTATGCTGAGATTTCCCTGACCAGGTCTGAAGATCCTAGTGCCTCCTGCACTTCCCCCATTTATAGGAAACCCTTGTTTCCTTGTGTGTTGATGTCTATCTACTACTTGAGATATCATGGAGTAAGTCATGGAAGGAGTTTGTTAAAGGCTTGAGACTGGATGAATCCGGAGGACGGTTCCGCTTGGAGCCTGCGAAAGGATGAATCAGGTGAAATTATTCCTTTCTGTACTTTATTTGTCTATAATAGAAGAAACTCTTGTATTTGTTCCTGATATAAATCTTCGTCATGTTTACGATGTTCATGTTATGATTCATATGTGAATGGTTGTTTAATTTCATAACTAACTACCTTTCCATATACTATGAAGATGATTTCTTTATGATGTTTAGTCCATATACTACTGTACTTTCTTGAATTGATTGTTTTGCAGGTTGAAGGAGCAAAAGGAACTCCGAGAGGGTTTGGACCCTGCAAGGATCTTCTCAAACGTAGGACCTCAGGTATGCCCCTTATCGTAGAGTTTGCTTATATTAGCATTATGGCTGTATGGAATGCGTGTTTCTCTGTATAGATAACCTCCGATCTGCTAGGGTATCAACCCAAGACCCTAGGGGAATTTATCCCTTAACAAGCCCCCACATTTCGCAAATTGCATATCATAGGCGGGTTGTGTTAAAGAATCAGCCCCAAGTAAGTTAGGGCTGCAATGCAATAAATCACAATCGCACTTCACAAAAGACAAAGGTCCTCATGTTAAAGAATTGACCCCAAGCAAGGTCAGGGTTGCGATGTGATAAATTGCAATTGCACACCATAGAAGGCAGAGTCTTTCATCATGTTACCCATCAGTTCTCCACCGATTTTGATTTGTGAAAGGATCCTGGATGTGATGTGACTAAGGATTATAGTTAATAGTACCGTCGGGTCCTCCATATTGCAA
Organism: Pinus taeda; assembly: GCA_000404065.3. Taxonomy (NCBI): domain Eukaryota; kingdom Viridiplantae; phylum Streptophyta; class Pinopsida; order Pinales; family Pinaceae; genus Pinus; species Pinus taeda. The sequence goes on from APFE030527674.1 coordinate 39,090, forward strand.
TCACACATCATCCTGCCGCATTCACAGACCATAAGACCGTCGGTTTTCCGTCGATTGTGATTTTTGATGGGACAGTCAGTGCCAACAGATTATGGACTATTGCGTGGTGAAATTTCGCTCAGTTAGCGCTTTTCGGAGCTAATTTGTAGGATATTGCCAAATTTGGAGCAATTTGTGGAGTAAATACTGGGAAACCTAGGAGAGGTCATAACTTCTTCAATTTTCCACAAAATTGGATGCAAAAAGAGGCTATATAGCCATTTTTGGACTTTTTGGATTCATTGGAGCAGGTTTTAGAATCATTTGAGCATTGTAAACACATATTTTTACACTTTTGAACATAATAGAGAGGCCAAAGCCATTAGAAGCTGGACCAAGGAGACATAGCCCAGGAGGGGTGAACTCCTTTATCATGTTCCTATTGTAATGTGTTTTTGATGATGTTCTATACATGTTTATTCTCCTATTCAATCTCTTATTTATGTTAAATTTCTCATAAAATTAACATAACAACTAATCATTTCACTAGCAAAAATTCATGAATCTTAAGCACAATGAAAGCATTTTGTTTCTAATTTGAGGAGGATCTTAGCACAACAATCTAATATCCTAAATCACATCAATTTGGTATCAGAGAAGGTTTTCTTTTTGAACGAAGGATTTAATTGTTTGCAAGTTTATGTCATGCTTACAAGGTTAAAACTCAAAGGAGGTGAAGAAAAGCTGGTTGGAAGCCCCGATGTTAGGTTAAGCGAAAGAAGAGCAAGGTTGTCACAATCTCCAACACTAGTTTAGCCTCAAGTTGCAGTTGAGACTCCAGAGATCATGTCTCATGAAGGCGAACCTAGAAACATGACATAAGATGATAAGACCTTCCAAAATGCTTTCTTTGACATGACAAAGATGATGAAGGTCCTCCATGAAGAGAGGAATACCAGGTTGCAAGGGGGGAGTTCCAAACCTCCCAAAGGAGAAGGCTCTTCAGGAGGAGGTAATGGAAATGGAGACAAAAATCTCCACCATCTTCTTCATCTTATTCCTCACAAGCATCTCACCCTCTTCCACTAACACAATCCTTACTCATACTCATAATCATACTTCAAAAGGAATTGGTAAATCACCTTTTTTAAAACTTGATGTTAAATTTGAGATGCCCATGTATAATGGTGAAGTGAATGCAGGGAAGCTTGATAATTGGATTCTTCAGTTGGAGGTCTATTGCAAGATTCAAAACCTTTAAGAGGATGACATAAAGATTCAGTTAGCTTCCTTGAGAATGGAGGGTACAACACTAGTATGGTGGGAATCAAAGACCCAAGAGGAGATTAAAAAACACGGTAAGATCTCAATTTATTGGATTGATTTCATTGCTACAATCAAAAGACAATTCTATCCTCTAGCTTAATTGGTAGAACTTTAGACAACTTAAAGATCAAAATGTGCAATATTACACCCAAGAATTCAGAAAAGGGTATTTGATTTTAGGTGTATATTTGCAATCACAAGACACATTGCTGAAGCACATAGGGGGTTTACACAATTACCTTAGGCATACTATCTTAATGTTTAATCCCAATAATCTAGATGATGTGTGTGTGCAAGCCACTTATCTTGAGGCAAGAGGGGAAAACACTCTAGAAGAAGGTAGTAAAAAGCCATTTAAGAGTAAAGGAAAGGAAAAGGATTTCAAAGGGAAGGCAAAGAAAAATGCGTCTATTAAAAAAGAAGGAGAGAAAATTACATGCAAACATTGTTCCAGAGAGGGTCACGATGAAGCTCATTGTTGGAAGCTTCATCCTGAAATGAGACCAAAGAAAAATAACAACAAGGGCAAACAAAAAACAACTTCAACCACTCAACAAGATTTGAGATTCGATTCGGGTGATGAAACTAAAATCCTAGCCATGGGGTTAAAAGGAAAATAATCCATTGCTAACACTAGTTCTTCAAACTCACAAAATGAAACTCCAAACGAAAAGAGGAGAATAGAAAATTTTCACATAAGGGTGATATCAAAACACAACAAGATTGATATGTTGTTCGATAGTGCCTCTCAAGCCAATATTATCTCTGAAAACATTGTCAAAAGTTTAAATTTGGAAACCGTTCCACATCATAAACTATATCCACTTGGATGGGTGTGTGACAATGTGCAATTGCAGGTTATGAGAAAGTGTAAATTGAATTTTTCCATTACCACAAATTTCATAGATGAAGTGGAGCTTGACGTTGTGCCATTAGATATCTGTGGCATAGCTTTGGGCAGGCCGTAGCTTTATGAAAAAAAATTATCTTCCATAGACATGAAAATAAATATCATTTATTCAAAAATGGAGTAGAATATATTATGAGAGCTCACAGCAAGAAAACAAATATTTCACTTGTTAATGCAGGGCAAATGAAAAGACTAGTGAATTCGAGCAAGAATTTTGTGCTTCTAATGATCAAACCTAGGAATGATGTTGATAATGAAGCTTTTAAAGGTTGTGATTCAAATTTGAAATCTAAATTGGTTGTAGTAGTTAACCAATATGATGATATGTTTAGGAACCAAAGGGATTACCTCCCAAGAGAGGAATCCAACATGAGATACAGTTGCAACAAGATTGTCCTCTTCCTAACTTTGGCATGTACAAGATGTTAGTGATAGAAAGTGCAGAAATTAAGAAGCAAATTCAAGAGTTGTTGAAGAAAGGGATCATTAGACCATCTTCTTCGTCGTGTGGTTCACCTATTGTCTTGGTGCCAAAGAAGGATGGAACATGGTGCATGTGTGTGGAATTTTGTTCATTGAACAAAATTACGGTAAAGAACCATTACCCACTACCCAAAATATATGATTTACTTGATCAATTGAAAGATGCAAAGTATTTTACTAAGTTGGACTTAAGAAGTGTCTACCATCAAATTAGAATAGTTGAAGGAGACATTTGGAAGACAACATTCAAAACAAAATAGGGTTTGTTTGAATGGCTAGTTATGCCATTCTGCTTATGTAATGCTCCCGCTATGTTCATGCGTGTGATGAATGATTTATTGAGGCCATTTCTTGATGACTTTGTCATAGTCTACTTAGATGACATCTTAATTTTCAGTAAATCTTGGGATGAACATGTCATACATGTAAGAAAAGTACTTGATGTCTTGAAAAAAGAACAGTTCTATCTTAAGATATCAAAGTGCGAGTTTGGAAAAAATTCTTTAGTTTACTTGGGTCATATTATTGGAGGAGGTGAGTTGAAAATAAATCCCTCCAAGATTGACGTCATTGTGAATTGGCCCAAGACAGTTACGGAGGTAAGAAGTTTTTTGGGAGCAACCCAATATTGGAGGAAATTCGTTGCTAATTTTTCTCTTATAGCATTTCCTTTGCATGCGTTGACAAGCATGAAAAATGTTTTTCAGTGGGGAGGAAAGCAACAAAAGGCCTTTGATGCATTGAAGGAAAACATCAGTATAACTCCATTACTTGCACTTCCATACTTGAGACAGTTGTTTGAGATTCATACTAATCATAGTGACTATGTTATGGGTGTAGTCCTCATGCAACATGGTAAGCCTATCTTTTTTCATTCGGAAACTTTTAATGGTGCAGTGATTAACTATCCTACATATGACAAGGAATTGTATGCATTAGTGCAAAGTGTGAAAAATTGGGAACACTACTTGATGGGTAAGGAAACAATTATTCACACTAATCATCAACCATTGCAACACATGCAATCACAATCAAAGTTGCAGCAATCAGGGCACTTCCGATGGATGGGTTTTCTTCAACAATTCCACTCAGTAATCAGGTATAAGAAAGGTATCTACAATAAAGTTGCCAATATGTTTTCTAGGCCTATTGTTAGTGCAACTACTTTACTCAAGCATAATTTTGTTTTACATTAAATTTATATTGAGAAATATGCACCAGATAATGAATTTCAAGATGTTTATGCAAGCTTGAGCCAAGGTAACCAAGTAGAGGAATTCGATTATCATTTGCATGATAACTTGCTATACCATCTTGGCAAGCTTTGTATTCCACAGGGAGAAAGAGTTAACATCATAAGAGAGGTACATACTTCTCTTATTGCTAGTCGTTTCAGTGTAAGTAAGACGGTGGCACATTTACAGAGGTATTGTTATTGGCATCGTATGCTTGAAAGTGTGTCTCGTTTTATTAAAGGATGTTCATTATGTTCAATTAGTAAGCCTAGCAATAGGAAGTTAGGATTGTACACACCACTTCCAGTTCCTTCACGACAGTGGGAGAGTGTTTCTATGGATTTCATAGGAGGTTTTCCATTGTAAAAAAGAGGTCATGATTATTTGTATGTAATTGTGGATAGGTTCAACACAATGTGTATTTTGATGCCATGTAAAAATCAAGTTACAATTGAAAAAGCTGCTCAGTTAGTCTTTCAGAATGTTTGGGTGCATTTTGGATTGCCCACATCTATTGTTAGTGATCGAGATTCTCGCTTTGTTGGGAATTTTTGGTTAAGCTTGTGGGGATTCATGGACACCAAATTGAAAAAGAGTACATCCTTTCATCCACAAATAGATGGTCAAATAGAAGTGGTGAACATAACAGTGATACATCTTCTTCATGGGTATTGCAACAAGCATCCTATGTTGTGGGATGAACATTTGCGCTATATTCAACATGCTTATAACCAAGCCAAGTACTCTTCAACTCAAACTTCACCATTTGAGGCATGATTTGGATACTTTCCTAAATATCCTTTGGATTTTATTTTTGGAAAAGATGTTGCTATTGAAGCTCATAGCAACATAGACAAAGCAAAAAAGTTCATTGAACAAATCCAATTAGTACACCAAAAGGTTCAAGAACAGCTTGAGAAAAGCCATGGCAAGTACAAAGCAAGGCATGATAAGCATCGTTAAGATTACAAGTTCCAAGTTGGTGATGAAGTTTATATTCACATTAACAAAGAGAGGCTCCAAGGAGAAGGTACAAAGATAAAACCAATTAGATATGGTCCATTCAGAATTTTGGAAAAGATTGGTAACAATGCCTTCATGTTGGATTTGCCTTCATATATGAAAATTTATGTTGTTGTTAATGTTGAGAATTTAAGATTGTATGAGCTTCCTTTGATTGAAGATCAAGGAGAGAATAACCAAATTCCATCTATTGAAGACTTTTCTCCAGAATTCCTTGATGAGCTTCAGCAAGACACTATACTTGACAGAAGAACAAGGACATCAAAAAGGGGAAGTATCGATTATCTTCGAGTGGGGCTCAAGGGTACAAATCATTTAAAATCCAAATGGATAGAGATTGGAAGGGTGAGGGAACTATATCCTCACCTGTTTGACAATTTAAAGTGATCCTTTTGGGGTCCAAAATGCTTCCAATGGGGAGGAGTGATTAGGTGCTCAAAATTAGGCTCAAAACTCAAAGTGTCAAAAACTTGATAAACTTAGCTTCAGATTGAAGAGATCGTCATTATGATTCCAACGGTGTGAATGAAATTCGAATCTGAGCTCGTATGAAGAGGTTATAGCAAGTCAAAGTTCAGGTTTGACTTGGACAGATGGAAGGAAAAGATGATGTGGCAATGCCCTTCAACGAATGCGGAAGCGTTAAGTGGCAAGATGCTATTGGCCCCCGCATTTCAAAAATTGCATATCGTAGGCAGGCCATGTTAAAGAATCAGCTCCAAGTAAGTCAGGGTTGCGATATAATAAATCATAATCACACTTCACAAAAGACAGAGGTCCTCGTGTTAAAGAATTGGCCCCAAGCAAGGTTAGGGTTGCGATGCAATAAATCGTAATCGCAGATCACAATCAAACACCATAGAAGGCAGAGTCTCGAATTATATTACCTGCCGGTTCTCCGCTAATTAGGATTTGCAAAAGGATCCCGGATGCAATGCGACTAAGGGTTACAATTAATAATACTGTCGGGCCTGCCATATCATAATCACACATCGCCCTGCTGCATTCACAGACCATAAGACTGTCAGTTTTCGCCGATTATGATTTGCGATGGGAAAGTTAGTGCCAACATATTATGGACCACCATGCAACGAAATTTTTGCTTAGTTAGCACTTTTTGGAGCTAATTTGTGGGATCATGTTGGATTTGGAGAAATTTGTGAAACAAATAGTGGGAAAACTAGGAGAGGTCATAACTTCTTCAATTTTCCACCAAATTGGATGCAAAAGAGGCTAAATAGCCATTTTTGGACATTTTGGACTCATTGGAGCAGGTTTCATAAGAATTTAAGCATTGTAAAAACACTTTTTTACACCTTTGAGCATAATAGAAAGGTCCAAGCCATTGAAAGCTGGACTAAGGAGACGTAGCCCAGGAGGGGTGTGTTAGTCTTTATAATCTCCTAGGCTGAAAAGGAAATCGAAAAGGGTAACCTCAAACCACTTCAGCTCAATAGCTAGCCCTACTGAGCATGATAGGGATCTCTCTAAGTCTCTTATCAGTGATATGACATTAAAGCAAATGAATTTTAGGCTAGATATGTGTATTTGTTTGTTTGCTTGTGAAAATTTGGTTTTTAGGATTTGCTAAACTTAGGGTTTGGAGCTACAAGTAGGTCTAGGTTGTGGGAGTGCAAGACCAAACATAACGAGTTAGATATCATAAGCCAGAATGTAATTTGAGTATTTTTCAGTGTAGTATAGAGGATATAGTGTGGAAGAAACTAATGAGCATAAATAAACATGATTTCATTAGCTTAGGAAGACAATACACATAACTACGAAAACCAGATAACAAAGCTTGAAAAACAAGAATTCTAAGTATTTTATTACAAGGCATTCATAAAAAGAAGAGAGATAATGTAGATAAATATGTTTAGACCATGAGAAAACAAAAAGAATGAAGTACAAGCACCATGAACTCATTGGGCTAGAGTTCCTTGAAAATAGCTGCAACCTGTCTCTGTATTAGCTGAAAAGATGATTACATGCAAGCCTCCTTCACAAAAAGTTCAACCCTCTTCTCCTAAAGTGAAATGATACATATAGACTCTCCTAGACCACTTCCCCACCTTCAGGAGTCGAATTCCTTGGTGGAGGAACTGACTCCAAGGTTCTCTCAACCAACAGATGAGAGTGAGAAGGTGAAACTCAAACACTTCATGAAGAGTTTGTTTAGGAGTTTGCTTCTTTTATGAGGCCTAATAAACATAAGAAATACTTATGATGTACATTTATTCATGCCTACATCACCTAGCCTCATAACTAGTACCATTACATAGAGAATATTGACTTTGAGTAAGTCAAACTAGAAACTAGAAATTTACACAGTGAAATTTACAATTTGAAACACAGAAAAGTGTAGAAGCGTAGTGCCGAATTTGAGCTGATTTTTAGGTGCCTTCTAGGGGTCAAAATGAAAATATGAGAGAACGGTCCACTAGCCCTTCAAGTCTAGTTTCTATAATAGTTTGAATTTATGAATTTGGAGCATGGGAAGACCTTCAAAAATCCATTCATGCTAGTTTTTTGCCACTTTTTTGCCTTTTTCTCCAAAACTAAGCCACCTCTGTAAAATATGAGCAAATGGGTTTTTAGAGGATGGTAAGAGATTTCCAAAAATGTATACCTTTCCTCAAATGGGGGCCTGAGGAAAAAGCGCAGTGCCAAGGTGCTGCGCTTCTGGAGCAGCTGAATTTCTGAACTTAGACAAAAAATTCTCAAAAAACTCAAAATGCTTAGAATTTGCTCAAAATTGGAGGGAAGGTGTAAAAACATGTTTGTTATAGCTTCATGGATGCTTCAGCAAGAATCTCCAAGTCTCCCTCATCGTTTTGGTCTTTCTTGGCCTCCTTGAGCTTATTTTCAAGTTGCTTTACCTTGACATCGACAATTATGTTTTGAGCTTGGTAGTGGTGCGCCATGTGTCTGAGCAACTGATTGTCTCTGTTTGCCTTCTCAAGGAGCTTCTCCAAGTGTTCATTCACCCTATTGAGCCAATATTCCTTATCTTTTTGAACCTCTAGGGCAATCCTATCTTCTAGGTCAAGGTCTTCATTCAACAGAATTTGTTCTTGCTCCTCTTGCAAAGCTTTCTTGAGGCCTCTTATTCTTGGTCTTTTCCTTTTTCCTCTCCCCTTTGATGCTTTAGGCTTGCTTGATTTCATGATCTCCTTACCTTTTCCAACTTGCTGCATTAACTTGGATTTTTCCTTTTCTAGGATCAATTCCTTTGCTTTGAGTTAATTGTTTTCCTGTTCAAGGAATGATATACCATATCTTTCTCTTTCCAAATTTATTTCTAGCTCCTTGATTTGGTAGTCTTTATCCTTGATAGTCTGTCACATGTGTTTGGTTTGATCCTTAGTCTCTGGATCAATTAGTTCAAACTCATGCTCAACTGTGTGTTTCTCTTTTGATGCAGGTCCCTGCTTTGTTGATGAAGAAGGCTTGGCCCCTTTCTCTCTGTGAGAAGAAAACACAAGCCTTTGCCCCTTATTATACACTTTAGTCACCTCAAGTTTGGATAGTTGAGTCTTCTCCACTATCTTTCTAGATGGCCCCACCTCGTTTTTTTGTTTTAGCGCACTAGGAGACTGAGATGTTGCATTCTTCTCATGCCATTTCAAGGTTGCTTCCAAAAAGGCTTCCCAAACCATACCTTTCTCTGCCAGCGGGTGAAGGAAAATGGTTTTGATGAGACTCTGATGGAACAAGCTTGGGGAGTGCTCTTTGTCCTTTAATTGTATTTTTTCAGACATTTTGGAAATTCTCCTAAATAGATGATTACACATGTTGAGTGGCTTTTGAGAGGTGAAATGCATTAGGAGGCGAATATGATAGGCATACAACCTGGAGAATCTACCTTCACAAGTGAAGAACCTCATGACAATTTTCATCAAAGGGGCGTATTTCTCCAATAAATATCTAAAAGGCATGAGGTGAGTATGTGTATCTCTGTGTTGCGTCTTCAAGAAAGGCTTGTAGTATTAAAGATCTAGGCTCATTCCTTTGAAACAATATTTGCCATTGTCCAGTAACCTAGTTGCAATTGAGATAGAGGCCACTGAAAAACTAAACTCAACACCAACAATGACAACATTTTCTCCTTTTAGTTGAGTTGCCACCCAATCTGTTAGTTGCTCATGAAATCCCACCTCGCTCACCCTTTTGCAAAATTCCAAGCAGTGGACATCCTCAAAGCATTGTTTGATGAAAGGATAGGAGTTGATTTTGTTGTAGTCTAATGGTTCATATATGAGGATCTTCCCTCCTTTATGTTGTCTCTTTCTTTTTGGCGAATATTCTACCTCCATGATGACACAAAGCCCTAGAAGCAGGCAACGAAAATAAGATGTGAGGTGCAAATGGAAATGAAGTGATATGAAGGCGATTTTTTGAAAAAATGATGGGAGGGGTCTTGGGAAAGGTGAGGGGACTTTGAAAGATGATGAAAATGAGTGGAGAAACAGTGGAAAGATGATTTTCTTGCAGGTGGAAACAACAGGGTTTATGATGAAACTTGCCCAAAAACCTCTAGGAATGAGCTAGGGTTTTTGTTTTTGAGTGTTTAAACTTTGTTTTGAGGTGGGTAAAATAGTTAAAATGGCTCATTAAACATGTATGTAGGTGCAGGATATCATTTTACATGTTTTAGAAATAAAAAATAATGATGGCCATTTTCACCCTAACATTCCCATGCAAATTTTGCTACAAACCCTAACTTGAAGAATCATTGACATGAGATGAAATTGGAAAAGCAAAATATGGAGGATGATGATGCACTTACTTGTTCCTTAGCTTAGAATTTAGTAAAATCAAGCTTGCAAGTGAAAAAACGAAGTTAGGGAGACTTTTGAAGGATTTCGGGGCACTCTGTCCTGTGCGCAGTGTAGTGTTCCTGAGCGCAACGCAGTTCTTCTAAACACAGCGCCAACCTCCTAAGCGCAACATAGAGCTTCTAAGCACAACACTTGCAATTTTTTGCTAATTTCACCTAGGTAAACAACTTTTTTGCTTTTTTGGACGAGATAGCTTGATAACAAAGAGTGAATAGGATGTGAATGAAGGAGTTTGGGGGCTTTTGAGTTTATATAGGGATAATTTCTTCACTTTTTCAAAAAGAAATGGGGCCCACCCTCCTTTAGAAACTGATTTTCACTTAATGAAACCATAGTTACATTGACCATTGCAAACCTGAGACGTCCTTTACTTTCCTGAGTGCTGGAGCTTCTTTTTCTTGAACTTTTGGAACATGAGAGTATGAGGAGTGTGAAAAATCAATATCAACTCCCCAAAAGTTGCCTTGTCATGTTTTACTCACTGCTGGCTTTATTCATGAAAATGATGGACCTTGGAAACCCTAGCGACCTAATGGATGACCTGAGACCTAATGGAATGATGATGATGATTGACCCATTTTTATTGTGACACCTTCATAAAGTGTGATAGGCGACCAACATGAGTGAATTTCCAAAGAATGACTTCATCTTTAGACTGACCAAACAATGACCAAATT
>APFE030527676.1:0-21077 GCA_000404065.3 Pinus taeda
AAAGGACTATTTACTGTTGAGAAACAATGAAAAACCCTTCACATCCCAAAACCTAACCCTAGAAGATGAAACGCCAAATTGTGGGCCCCGTTTGGGTAAATTGGTACATCAATTTATCGGGGTCATAACTTTGGCATACGATCTCCGTTTTCCGCGTATGATAGCTCGTTAGAAAGATCTATCCGAGCACTACCACTTTGGGAAGGCAACATCGGTCCATGGACCCATGTTGCCCCAGATTTCCCAAAAAACGTCGTTTAGGGCCTCAAAACGACTCTGGAAGTTCAGGACCCGAAAAACTGCTAAAAATAGTAAACTGTGTTACAATTTAGGAAACTGAAAAAGCTGAAAGAGACAATTGTGGGGGTCCAAATGGGATAGGTGGGTGGCCACAAACATCCACCTGGATCAGAGTGACTGTGAATAAATAACTTTGAGGCTTAAGCCTTACCTAATGTGCACTGAGAGGAACAGGAATTTTTCATATTGTCATAAGGAATGGACAGATATGTGTACATTCTATTAGGAATTTGTACATGGGTTATCAAAGGAAGCGTGTTGAGGAACTAGATGATCCCAAATTGAAATTTGAAATCAACACTATTATCGCTAGAGAGGTATGTAATAGAATATCTCTTCAAAATTCACCATCATTTCTGGGGAGGTATGTAATAGAATATCTCATTAGAATTCACCATCATTTCTCATTGCAAAATGAGTTGTGAACACATTTGTTCATGCAACATGGTAGCTTGTGTTTCAATTTATGTTTGAAGCTACCTTCTATTTTATCTTGCTTACGAGACTATTGATGAGCACACAAAAAAACCATTTCTATTTTAAGCAACTCTTGTTAGCACTATGATACTTCTAGTGCTCCTTATGCTAGAAATTTATTTTTGATAAATTAGTTTATGTCAAGCTAGATTCATAAAAGGTTGAAGATCTATTTGTATATTCAGTCTCCAATTTATGTCGTGACTCAGCAATGTTGTATTATAAACCTGTACTATTGAGTAATACCAAAATGGTGAATCATGTTCTTGAAATTGTGTCTTTGAGAAAATTAAGGAAGGTCGCTAAATATAGGTTTATTTCACTATTTATTTTTTGGCTCAGAACTTATATATTTCTATTTTGAGTATTTAGTTGTGGGTGAATAATTTTTTGGAGTGATGTATTTGAGAAAATTAAGGAAAGCTGTTAAATATAGATTTATTTGAGTATTTTCTCTCTGGCGAGAATTTATATATTTTTATCTAGAGTATTTATTTATACATTTTTTTTGAGTATTTACTATCTGACATAGAATTTATATATTTTATTATTCTTTCTTTTAGTGATTTATAAACATCGTGAACTACATTAACAAACAAGAAAACACTATTTTTTGTAAATTACGTTATAAATCTAGTTGGAAGGTTAGGGTTTTTATAGGGTTAGCAACCCCAAAAAAAATTGGGCAGATTCGCCCATTGTTTTTGTTTTGCGCATGGCTTTATGTATGATGGTTTTGTCTAGGTTTTATAGATTTAGTTAAAAAAATTATGGTTTTATTCTAATCTAGGGTTAATGGAGTGGGGGTTTAAGAATGCTTAGACATATATATAATGTATTGTAACATTGAAAAGAAAATAATGATAAACCAATGTGGTTTTCCCAATTTTGAGTTCCAAGAGAAAAATATGTGTGTATTTTCTACTCTCACTATTGTATATTTTCTATTTTTTAAGAACTAGTCTACAGATATAATCTGTACAATTCTAAAACTTACAAAGGAGAACTTTGATGGCATATCTTATGATATTTTTGAAGAACCAAAATCACTTAATGAAAAGATTGAAAATAAAACCCACGAAGAATATTGTAAAGAAAAATATATGGGATACTTAGATTATTAGATCGAGGTTTTCCATGAAAGAAAAAGAGAAATAGATGATTTTTTCCTTTTTTTTAAATCAATCTTTCATTAAACTTGGACGCTGAAATAAGTAAGAAAGCATAAAAAAATAATTTTCTTTTGAACATATTAGAAAAGTAAGAGTTTATGATTACAACTCATGGTGAAGATATTTCCCCCTTATCAAGAAATGATAATGAGATATATGAAGAAGATGACCAATAAATTGATAAGCATATTAAGGAAGAATAACAAAATGAAGAATACAACCTTAGTGAGAGAAAATTCCATGAAGAATACAACCTTAGTGAGAGAAAATTGCATGAAGAATACATGGTTGAAAAGGAACAACAAATATTTCATTACTCCATTAAGGAGGAAGAGTGAAAATGGAGTTGGAAATCATTCATTAAAAATCAGAATAAGAAAGTTTTTATTTCCTCTTCATGTGAAGATGATTTAGTAATTTGTCACTGGGGGAATTCTGAGGTCTAAAATGGGCCTCCTAAGGAAACTAATAAAATAATAGTTAAAATAATAATACTTTAGTTATGATTTTTTAAAGAATGAAACTATTTTTTTATTTTATTTTCGGTTTATATCCTTACGAGTTAACACAAATGACAAGTGTATACACCTATTGAATGTGGAGTTAAATTTCACTTCCAACAAGTACCCACTTTGCATACTTTTGAATAGACCTACATTGAAAAAAATTGAAAATACATGAAAAAGTGTATTCAACACATGTATTTTCATTTTCTTACATGTGGCTCTACTAAGAACTACGAAGGGTGGGTACTTGTTGGATGTGGAATTTAAATCCTCATCCAATGTGTTTTTACACTTGGCATTTAAGTAAACCTATAAGGAGATAAGTCGAAAATACAATTGAAAAAGGTAATTTTCTTCTTTTCCCTCCAAAATATTTTCCCCATATCATCATCTTGAATCTTATTGGTTATTTTAAAATTAATTTTATTAGTATATTTTTTGTTTTTAAGCCCAATTTTTACCTCAAATTTCCCTTAATGAACTCTTCCTAAAATTTTCTATGTATCAATGCATCTTTTGATATTTTGGAAAGAAAAGATTTGAAAAGAGAAAAATGAGTCTTGGTTAATTATTCATTTCATGAAGAACAAGAACAAGAACAACCTTAAAAATCATGTCACTACGATCATCAAGAGTGTAAGTTTCAAATCCTTATTCCCAATCCACCTAAAGATGGTGGCTTTATGAGTTATTCCCTTTCTCAAAATTTTAAATTTTATGATCCATCTTTTAATAAATTTAGAAGAGTTTTTGACGGATCCATAGGTTTTCCTTCATCTCATGAAAAGCATGATGACGTTGGTGTTAAAAACATTGATAACCTTGTCCACATTAAAAAAGCACGACATGGATACAAGTTGTTTTTATGTGAATGGGATGATACTAATTGTGAGGGTGAAAATTAGATTAAATGAGATTAATTAACTTGGACATTATGCAGAGTTTAACTTAAGAAATAATGATGAAATATCCAATGATTCAAGTCTTGAAGAACATAGAGTAAGGTGTTCTCCGATTTTGAAAAGGTTAAATGATGAAGGTATTATCATAGATGTGGAGAACCCCTTACCTTAGTTCTTATGAAGTATGCCTTTTAATTTTGAGTTTTCTACTTCCTCGGCTTTCATTGAGAGTGGCATGGAAAATATAGATTTTGCATGTAGAGCCTATTTGAAGCCACCTTAAAATTTCCTTGTTCTCAATAGTTCAAAAATTGAAATCAATGGGATAATTCATTCCAGTGACGAAAATAAAGGTTACAATATCCTTCTTAGCCTTTGTATGATGAAATTTATAGCATTAATACTTAACATTAGTAAGAAGAAATCCTTGTTATTCATGATTATGATAGCACCTTAATTCTAAATTTAGAAGTGATAGATATTTTTCCTTGTGCCCATTTGATATTTAATATATTCTTATTTTGGTTCACAATAAGGATAGTGCATTAGACAATAAGGACTCTACATCATCATATACCACATAGACTGCTCTAGGAGGGTTCACTTGATTTATTTGACCATTTCTTGAGGTGCTGAGATGGTTAGAACGTGTATTTCTAGGATGGTAAATTTCAGGAGTAGTTATCATTTGGAAAAGTGCCTAGAATTCTTCCAAACCGATGTCATTAGATGCAGAATGTCTGTGAGACTTCTAAATATATAATCATAAATAATAGAAAAGTAGTAAAATGTAGATCTTAATCCTAAACAATTTAATTAATGTAAACAAATTCTTAATTAAAATAGAAAAGACTTAATAGAAAACGCACACATTAACTAAATGATTTTATCATAGAAACCCATAATTGGGAAAATCAACAAGGTTTTTCAATATATATTTTATGTACATCATTACAATCCAATATATATCCCGCAACTCCATGAACGACAAATCCATTTACTATAGATTAGAGTAAAAATTTAGCTCCTTAACTGAAACTAGAAAACCATGTGAAAAACAATCATGCTCCACAAAACCACTTTTAGCAAAAATTTTGTTCCAAAACCTGCAAAAAATAAACACAGAAAAACCACCTAATTTTTTTCCCAATATGCTACATTGATCCAAGTGGATCTTTAGAAAAGTACCAGTGGCATGACAAAAGGCTCAAAACTCAAAGTTGCAGAATTTGGATAATCTTAGCATCCGATCGAAGTGCTCGTCATCCTCATTCCAATGGTATGAATGACACTCAAATCTGAGTCCAGATGACAAAGTTAGAGCAAGTCAAAGTTTGAGTTTGACTTGTCCAGATAACAAGGAGAAGATGACATGGTATAGTTTCAGCGAATAAGGGAGAGCTGTAATGCCCCACTTAAATTTTATCCTACAAATTTTGTTAATGTTTACATTATCTGAAAATATTGAGAAATATAGGTATAATATAAAATTCATGATTTCCATTATTCAAATTCCCCACTTACCTTCTCAAATTGAATATTGGGTAGGATATGGTCTCCTTCCATTATTTTCAAAAATGTATGTATTCATTTCAACATTACCTACGGTCAAATGTAATCGCTCACATTTTATTACAGGAGAAGCATGGTCTCCTTCCATGTATAGTTACATTTCACACTTCCCCAATGTATCCCTCACATTCACATTGGGAGAAGACATAGTCCTCTCGCAACTCATTATCAATATATATATTCATTTCATATTACCCAATGTACCCTCACATTTACTAAGGAGAAGACATGGTCCTCTCCATGTAATTACATTTCACATTCCCCAATGTACCCTCACATTTACTTGGGATAAGATATAGTCATTTCCATCTTATTATCAATATATATATTCATTTTACATTTCCCAATGTACCCTCACATTTTCTAGGGAGAAGACATAGTCCTCTCCATCTTATATATATTCATTTTACATTCCCCAATGTACCCTCACATTTACTAAGGAGAAGACATGGTCCTCCCCGTGTAATTACATCTCACATTTCCAAATGTACTTCTAGCTTACTTGGGAGAAGAGAAGTCAACTATAAAGATGGGTGAGAAGTTAATGACATTAATAAGAGGTGGTTGAGATGGAGAAGGGAAGGAGGGTATAAAAAGGGAAGGGAGAAGGAAGAAAGGGGGAGGTTGGGGGTCTTGCTTATGATTGTGGGGGTTGGTTGTGATTGTTTGGACTTGTTATGATTTTGGGAGACCTTGGAAACCTATGGAGGTTTCTTGGGTTTGAGAGGAGGAAAAGTATTGTTATCTGGTTTTGCACATTCTTCCTGAGGACACACTATATCTGGTTGGACTTGGGCACAGAGGGCTAGGGAACCTGTGGAGGTTTCCTGGACTAGGAATTTGTTTCCTAGTTGGCTGGGAGGTAAATCCGGTTGGGTCGGTGAGAAGGAGCATTCCGCTGGAGCTATAAGACAAAGGTATCATCATCAACTGCAGGAACATGTATTTTTCCATGGACTACTCTTGTTAAGTTGATATAAATGGAATGCTCACCTTAATTTATGTTGCTTATGATAAAATGATAAGATGTTAAATGTTTAAAGCTTTGTGAGAAGGTCAGAAAGATCCTTTTATTACTTGCAAATCAACAAGAAAATAGATCTGTTAGTGTATAATAGATTGAGGCTCTAATAGTAGGAATCAGGTTCTTACACCTTGCAAATGGCTTGGCACTTCAACCAATGTTCTCCTTTGCTGCTGACCCAATCCAACACTTGCTGGCTGCTTGCTGATTAAACACCATGTTGTACCAAATAGATCCCTCGGTGCTTGGAAAGCTAACTGATGGCCTTCCCACTGAGAATCATGTTCCTCCTTTGCAACACATGCATTCGATGCAAGCTTCTCCTTGGAAACCACTTATTCAAGTTAAGCCTATTTGAGAGAACTACATCAATGAGTTCCAATATCAATAATAATAAGAAAATAAATGACCATTCTTTTACCTCCACAGTTCCAAATTCCACATCTGGAAGAATGCATTCACCATCTCTTTCGCTTCTTGGCGTCAACACATCATATGGTCTACAATGGATTCATTTTTTTTTGGAATTTTTTTCCACTTTCACTTCGTGATTCCATGATCCTCCAGTATTAACATGCTTCTCGTGTCATGATTTGAGAATGAAGGCTAATCATGAGCCTCTTTCTCAAGTTTGCACCTTCGAAAATCCTGCGACATCTTGTCGTAAGAAACACCATTAACCTAAACACTCATGCAAGAATATAACTTGAAAAACTATTCCTTTTGCTTATTCAAAGCAACAAATGTCACATCATGTGAACATTTCCATGTACTCTTACATATTGGTGTATAAACCATCGACTGAACACAAGTCGAAAAAACATGCCTCTTCAAACAACTGACTTTCAAGTCAAGCAAAAGCATGTACACAACTTGATGATTTCCAACAAGTATTCCACATTCTCATGAAACAATTTGTCACATCTCCCTTTCATCTTTGGATACAAAATAAACTCTTCCAAGTCGATATAACATACATGTAACAGTCAATCGACCACACAAGCTGACACTCATGCATGTGAAAATGATCAACATTCTCAAGTTGAAAACATACATGTTAACAAAGCAATCAACCAACACAAGTCAATCTCTCATGCATGTTCAAGCACAATGATACTATTAAAAAATTGCACTATTCACAGACACAAACTCTCATGCATTTATGACAATTCTCAACTATTTTACATTGCAATCATAAGTACAAGAATCCCATTGGTATGTATGATTACTTAAAGAGCTGAAATGACCAAATTTTCTGCAATAAAGTGAGTCAACACACTCCACTTTCGAACACCTTCCTGGCCTAAACATTCAAGTTCAAGAATGCAACATGCATGCAAATTTTTAGTTGCAAATTGCCATCTTTTCTGCATCTAAGTGAGTCAACATAACTCTAATTTTCCAACATTTTGCTTCATGCAATATGCAACATACTTTCAGGAGAAAAGAAATGCATCCAGATAACAAGGAAATGCATCAATAAGGCAAGATTTGCATCAATTATCAAAAGAAATCCAAGGCATTAATTGGTTAATAAATTTAACCTGCTCTTTCCAAACCATCTCAATGACACTTGTTTCAGCTGCACTTCATCATGTGTATCATCCTTACCCACACCAATTATGGAATCCTCTTTTCCATACTTGCCAAAATCTCTCTCCACCTTCTTCAAATGTCGTGGATGACTTATTGGATGCAAAGTCAAACACTTGTCTACAAGATGACGTTGCTTATGGCAACAAGTGAAAAATAATTGCATCTTCTTTTCAACATGGTTTCCATTATCCAATGGTCCTTTGGCTTTATATCTGTTTTGTTTTGAAAGTTTCCTGTGTATGGTTATCCTCTTCCAACACCTCGAAACAGTATGGTTATTCAAACCATAAAAGGAACATGTAAATTTTCTCCAAATATTATGTGAAGATTTACCATGTTTATCATAATCAAAAGAAACTTGATTAAAGGCTGATTTATACCTTTCACATTCACCTTTGTCGCCTTCTTGAGGAGGTGAATTTGATGAGGTAGTAGCTCTCTTCGGAATACCAACAATGGTTTCAATGACCTTAGAGCTTTCAACATCCTCTTGTTTTCCATTTCCACTAGTTTGCATGCTTATGAGCATCTTCTTTCAAAGTGGGCATAAAACTTTTGCATTCCTCATGAACACAAAATTCACAAGCTTGGGGTAATGAACATGTAATGAAAATCCTTCTTGGAACACCTTCATGTGCCTCCTTGGCTTTGTAGCATTCTCCATCATGTTGTCCATAAACAAGACCCAAATACCTAGGCCTTTCCTCAACAACAATTGGCTCGACTATGCCTTGTGCATGTTTGCCTAACCCTTTACCTTCATAACCCATCTTCATCAATAATTTGGACCCTATTCCTATAATATGTCTTTCAAAAGCACCAAAACATTCATTTTGAGAGGAAATTGAAGATGAACTTGAATTTCATACCTCATTTTCATGCACATACTTGGCTAGGGTTTCCTTATGATCATGGATTTGAATCTCCATCTCATGTATCTTTTCAAGAAGCTCTTGCTTCTCCTCCTTCATGGTCATCAATTCCTCTTGAAGTATAGTGTTTCCCTTCTTATCTTCATTCATCTCTTGCACCATATCTCTCATGATGATAAGCTCTTGCAACATCTTAAATCAAAGAGTCTTTCTAAGGAAGATGGATTAGAAACATCACTTGTTGAAGCTACCATCACATTTGTAATGCATCAAAAAGCTTCAAAAAGCTTCAAAAAGTTTCTCAATAAAGAAGCATCTTAGGTCATCTCCCTTGTTCAACATACACACATAAACTTGCACACAATTAAATTCTCCTTGCACAAATACAAAACCAATAACTAATTTTCTAGCTAACCTTGGCAAACCATCTCAGGGTTAAAATGAGATAACAGTTCTCTGATACCAACTTGATACGAATTTTGGGAAAACTTTTTAATGCTATGTAAGCTCCCTTATCAGTATTAAAAAATATGTGTTTAGGATCGTCTCAAATTAACCAAAATGTGAGGAATTATGTGTCAAGTGTTGAGTGTCTTTTATGAGCAATTTATGAGGTTAATTAGCTATTTAAAACACATATACAACAAGTAAATAGTAGAGAAGTAAAACACAACAACTCATAGTACAAAGCTGATAAAGGAGTTGACCCCTCCTAGGCTACCTTGGACCTGCTTCAATGGCTAGGCCCTCTTTGGATTAATGGTAAATTCTCTGACTACATGCACCTGCAGTGCTCCAATGGTTTTGCAACCTACTCCATTGGATTCATAAGACCCAAAAACCCCAAAAATGATTATCCAAGCTATGCAATTAGACTTCAGCTAATCTAGGCTTGCCCTACTCTCTTGGTGGCCCTAGGCTTCCTTAAACTTCAACGTAGCAAAATCATGTAAATAAGTGCCTTTCTGCCTCTGTAACCTATTCGATTGTGTTCAGAGCATCCAATCATCTAGGAGTCACTCTTTATGAGTCAAAATTGGTCGAAAAATTGGAAAAATTATGGTCTCTTCAGTTTTCCCTAGGAAAACTCCACCAAATCTGGAGAAACTCCATTTAACCCCGCTAAATTTGAAGTAGTGCCGGATCTGTCGGACCTGCCAAAACTGCCACCAATTACCACTAGCACCCTCCATGTTTAGCGCTGGTTGTATGGTGCCCTTGGAACTGGGGTTGGTCCCCTTGGGCTGTCCCCTTACCTCCAAACTTTCGGTGGTTAACATTGAAATAGAAATGAAAATGTTTATGGTTAAGTCTTGTGGTTGAAGCCTAGTGGTAAGTCATGGGGCTGGTGTGGGAAAGGTCATGAGTTTGATTCCCTAGCCTGCCAAAACATTTTACCCGACCTTTGAGAGGGCAAGTGGCGGCCTTTGGGCTTGCCACGTGTTAGCCTCTCATTGGTCCACCTCAATGCCTTTGACCAATAACATGCCGACAATTGTCAAAATTCAATTGAGCCACCTGTAGGAATATTCTAGGAATATTCCAAGGAATATTATAGGAATATTCCTTGGAATATTCTTTTTGCTAACTGGTCTGTACGAATGCCTAGTCAACATCCCAGTCAGCTGTGTACCCATAATTTTGCTTGTTTGACAAAGTGGACAAAAGTCTCTATCTTTCTCATACGAACTCCATTTTGAGTGAAACGAGTTGGGATTGTATCATTGAGTTAGACACGATCTTTTAGGTTTTGAGTGATTTTGAGCACTTTGATTTTTGAGCAAATTTTTGCCCCTAATCCAGATTCTGATCATTGTGCATATAAGAATGATTTTGGTTGAGAGCATATTATCAATATTTTCTCTTTTGGTATCCTAGTTTTGACATAGGTGTATGACATGGATGGTGATCCAGGATTGAGACACATAGATCCATGGATGATCATGGTTATGTGGAACATATGGTTAATTATGATTTATGGATGATACATGATTTTTATGATTATATATGCTTAATCTTGTATTGAGCAAGATGTAACATGGGACGTGGTTATTTTCAAACAAGGATGTTCAAATTATAAATGACTATGGAAGTGATTTCTTCAAAACCAAAATGACTACGGAAATCATGCACAATTATTCTTTGAACTAGACCTTACCAACGAACCACTAGATGGGTATGAGCTCACAATTAGCACCTTAAAGTGAAGCACAAAGTTTCAAAGTAGTGTAGATGGAAAGCCATGGAAAGGGCGCGAAGTCCTAAATCTATGAAAGATAAAGATGTGGAGTCTTGGATCTATAATAAAAGGATTAGGGCACAGAGTCCTAAATTCATGAAAGATAAAGACATGAAGTCTTGGATCTATAATAAAAGGATTGGGACATAGAGTACCAAATATTTAAAAGATCAAGGTGTGTAATCTTGGAATCCTTGGAGTAGATCAAGGCCCAGAGTCCTCAATCTACTAAGGCACGAAGATGCATGCAATAGGGATACAAAATCCCTATTCTCCAGAAGAAAAATACCACTCATGGGTAGCTCAGGGATGAATTTCCTTAATAAAATCTCATTTATGACAATTTTGGAGTGAATTTCTAAAAATAGAAAGTTATGTCTAACATCTCAACTATGACTTTATAAAAATAGTAAATCACCTTAAGTCAATGGGTAATCAAGTATAGTTGAAGGAAAATAACTTAAGTTATCATTAATCAATCCTAATAGTTCAATCTCAACTTAATCCTCAATATTATTAATATTACTATTATATTTTATGTGACTATGAAATTATTATTAAAAGGGAATTACAAGTCACCTTCATCTCCTCAATGACTTCACACCTCTCTCCTTAATGACTCTCATGGCTCTATGTAACTTTTTCTCTCTTTTAATAATACATTACACTTTATTTTATGCACTCATCAAAGAATGACATAGTCCTCTTACACTCATTAAAGACATGCCATAAAATGTTCCTCTTACCCTCTCTTTAATGCATATGTTACACTCTCCTTAACTAAGGCATGCATACCTCTCCTTAATTGCATGAGTTACACCCTCTAAATGGAATACAAGGTATGAACATTACTCCTAATTTATGATAAGAATTTGTTGCTCCTCCTATATATGTGTCTCATGTATTCTCACTTGGAGAGAGGTGCATGGTGACCAAGAGTTTGATAGCTTTGAAGAAGTTTGTGAGAGGGACAGATTTGGAGAGTAGCCAAATGCTAATCTAAATTACTAAGTAGCTTTACCCAATGGAGTTGAGCATGAGTGGTATTGAGAGGAAGTAAAACTTATCTTCCTCAACTTGTCTTGTATATCTCTCTACTGCTATATTTTGGTATTGTTTGTGAGCTCTTACAACTCGGGGGTTCCAGGGGGAGAAGTTCTCCCTAGATATGGTTGGGTGGAAAACCAGATGGTTCAATTAAGTTGGATAAAGAATCAAGGATGGAGCATGATTTTAGTTGTTGAAATTAAACCTCGCATCAGGTCTATATTTAATTTCCTTGAAATTTTAACATAATATTAGAATAAGGAATTGTAGACATTTTAATTTTTATGAGCATGTAAATTTGGTTTAAGCTTATGTTATCGAGAAGCTTATTTGCTGAGTTGAGAATAAATACTAAAAGTAGTATGTATGTATGCATGCTTACACTTCAAGCTGAAAATATTATTGGTGTAGTTTATTTTACTAACCTTGGTATTGTAACAAACTAAGGAAGAAAAGCCAAATATTGCTAACTGTAATTATAACAAAGAATTGCGAAAGAGGTTGGGTAAGAGTTTCATGACTTATGGTTTTGTTTTGTTTTAATTGAAATAGGTAATTAGATGCATTTTAGAAAGGATTTCAGGGTATGTTTACAAAGTGTTTGACAAAATCCGTGAATGAGCAATGCTATCAATTTATTTATGCATGAACAAGTGATAACTTACAACTTACAAGAGAAGTAAGAAAATGGACATGTAACCAAAATATACTTGGAGGAATTACAAAATTAGCCCTTAAAATAAAATGAAAAAATAATGGCAGCTAAAATATGGTTTGGAAGACCAAAGGCTTGAGGTAAGTTTGAGGTAAATTTCAGTTATGGCTTATGTTTCATATTCTTATCAATAATTCATTATTTTGTGATTCAAGTTTTTGTTATAGTACTATTAGAAATTTGATAGAAAGCCTTAACGGCTGTGGCATTCAGGGCTACCATGTGTTTGTCAAATTGTAGCAATGACTACAATAAGCTTGTCAAATTATGTCAAAGGAATTGACTTGTGGGTTGTAAAATGTTTCAAGAACTCATATGATGGATTTAGAAATGTGTGAATTCA
Organism: Pinus taeda; assembly: GCA_000404065.3. NCBI lineage: Eukaryota > Viridiplantae > Streptophyta > Pinopsida > Pinales > Pinaceae > Pinus > Pinus taeda. The sequence continues at coordinate 12,766 of APFE030527676.1, forward strand.
ATGAACATATCTTAGTAGAATAACTATGGGTTCTCTTTCCTCGTGTAGAGTTGTAGATGAAAGTTTGCATTCCATGTGTTTGACAAAACTCGTAAACGAGACATTAAGGATCTATATTTTTGTTGTTTTAAAGAATCACATCCTTGGGCGTTTTGGATGCAGTTCAACCCAGCATCAGGGGGTATCCATGCCATATTTTCATGTAAGCCCCAATTTGATTCCAAAAAAACACTTTTTAGAAGCCCGATCATAAAGTTGGGCGACTTTGCAAATTACTGCCTACCAACTGTGTGTGCATGTTGTTGAGTTTTTGGTAAAGGATTAAGATGATTTAGTTTTTGTTTTAATATGCCAATATTTGAAATTTTAATTTATGAATTTTATGAGTTAAATAGGTTGAATAAGAATATTATGTTCATGTTGCTAATGGTTGTCAAAATTGTCTTAAGAGATGATGGCCGCCAAGTGTTTGATAAAATGCCTCAATGGCTGTATATTGTATGCTTGCAAACTATTTGCCAAAATTATTCAATAGTTGTATCTTTTATGAACAAAAAATCTTAGAGTAAATTTCTCCTGACTATAGATTTTATGTACTAGATATTTATGAATAGATTATTCAATGAATGTAGCTTCCTATGTTTGCAAGTTTTGTATAAATGTGAAAATAAATTTTAGTAAAGTTGTTGAAGTGTGAATAGATCATTAGGACAATGCTACTTTTATCATATAAAACAACCATAAAAAAGGGGTGTTTTCGGAAACAAATTTACAATGACAAATTCTATAGGATTTAATTACTTGTGCAAATGAGAATAATAAGTTCATCCGAGGTGCATGTATTCATGGGTGCAACCTTATGCTTTAGTCATTGTAGCAAACAACTATTCCTGCCCAATTCTGGCAAGTCCATTGTTTTAATTAGAACTTTTTTCAAGAATAATATGCTTATGAATTTATAACAATAGCTACTCTTGTTGCAACATCCATTACACGAGTCTCATGATGGAAGCAATGCCATTTTGCAAATAATTGTTTTGCCTTAATAATTGGGATTGGGAATTTTTAATTGATGAATTTGGAAAGGTTGTTGGGTCAATATATTCCATGATTAATTTTTTCATTTCATAAACATATCATATTTATTAGATTTTCTGATGAAGAAAGGCATATTCCTCCTTCAATTACCTTGTTGCATGTAGGTTAATACTCATACCCTGATATGTGATTTTTGTGATAGAAGAATAACATTGTAGGTTATTATGGCATGCTTTTTTAGTTATTATGTCAAGAGTCAATAAGTGGAACTTAATTAGAATAATCTACGAGATAAAATAGGTTGATCTAGCTTAATGCTCACACATGACATTATAGTCAAATTTATTCGTCTTACTTAGAGCTCTCATATAAGTTTGGAAAGAGAACATGCTATCATCTTTTAAACATGAGACGATATGTTTTTTGGAATCGATTTTAAGGGAAAGTTATCCTTGACTTCTTATGTGATATTTTTATATTGAAATAGATGAAGGAAAATGATTACATGATAACTAAGTTAGTAATGTTACAAAATAATATTAATTAAGTAATAGTGTTCAATGTGAACTCTACTTCTCTATATTATTGATGGTTGGTAAGGTGGGACCTTACAACTTTGAATGAAAGGTGATGCAGTAGCATAAACCCCCCCATTTCATAATTGATATTTGAAGCATCTAGAAGGCACATTATGGTAAGAGGACACAATTTCCTCGAATTGTGTATAAATGATAGGGTTTGTTTTATCCCTTGAGATATTATCAATAGGATAATCATACCAGATATGAAATGATTTGATCCTTGTTGTATTTTATATTATTTATATGTAATACATAAGCATAGAAAGAAGCAACCACAATGTAGACCAGTCGAGAGGATGTCCATGCCTAGAGAGGCCTTGGTGTGTAATTGAGCTTGATTGTAATGAAAATATGTATTCTGTGTAATTATGTGTTTCCATGTGTCTCTGTAAAAAATCCATTAAGTAACAAGTGAAATGCATGTGAAAGAAGAGGGAGAGTGCAAGTTAGGTACATAGCATAAGGGTGTAAAATATCCATTGTCGATCATTGTAGGATCAACGATGATCCATTTAAGAGTGCTATCGCAGGGGGTGCATGCCCAATTTTGAGGAATGGGTGAGGGGTCCCTACAATAGATCTTCATCGTCCATGTACTATGGTAGTTTACTAGAGTTGTTTCTCTATTACCCTCTTGTGTGTTAACTTTTGACAAGGGATGAGCCCCTAGGAGCAATCGATTGGATGACACAATAAATCAACACCATTCAAAGTTGTAAGAAGATAAAAATTAGTGCCGACACATGATATCAGACTTCACCATCAGGTAGTCAATTAACGGGCTTGAGATAACAGGGAAATATCTATTTTTGAATATGTCTCTCGGCCTTCAGGCTAGCAAAAAATTTATAGAGCATCTAAAAAAACACAAGTGAGCCAATCTGAGATCTGATGGGCCAATACGTTATTTGATGGGCCTGACGATCAAGAAATGTTTCCTCACCTGCTTTGTCATCTCTCGGGATCTCAAGGAGACAACAAGCTATTCACAGTCATCTTATTCTAGGTGAATTAGCTTAAGCTTGGTAAGATACTCTCTTTTGAATCTCTATCCTGAAAGAAGTTGAGGCAGAAAGTGAAAGATATTTGGGTGTCAAAGTGCTTGGGAAGTTCAAAAAAAGATTATATAGATCCTTGTATGGATCAAGGAATTAAAGAGTACGGTTCCGAAAACCTAAAGGAATGTAACCTAGATCAAGGGTTGATTCATGATATCTATTGTAACAATTCCTCAAAGCCGAAAAATTATATTAGAGAATATGACATGATAAAGTTGTTGAAGTTCTTGGTTCTATAGGTAGTCATCTATTACTTACAAACTCAAAGGGAAGTTCAACAATAACTGATCCCAAAAGAACTATATCTCATGAGTAAATTTCTCCACAACTGAACCGTTGTGTTCAATATGAAAATGTAGCTATGAAGTATGGAGAACAATAAGATCATGCTGAAAAAACTAATCGACGAGTGCATGTCATCGTAATTGATGTGGATGTGGTTGATGCTTGGTTGGGTATGAGTGCACCTCCATTAAAATTATTCGGAAAATGGTTTCTTTTGGCTGCAAAAATAACATTATATAGAACATGGGCTTTTGGCCATAAATGTTGTTCCTTCGAGTAAGAGTTTTCACAATGAATTATTTAACACCTTTAATGATATGAAATAAAAGTAAACAATGGCAAGAAATATGTGCTACTAGCCTATCCATTTTTGCATTGGTTCTAATGGTAAAGGCAATTCCTTACCCACAAAGTGAAACAAGTTATTACAGGAGGGTATGTGAACCAAATAAGAAAACTATGATCTGAAATACGTTGGATTCTTATTGAAAGCAGATGGATTTTATCTGAATTTTATTTTAGAACACCATGATGCTTGCTATAATTTATAAAATGTAGTCATATTGACTCATTATAGTTTGTATAGTTCACTATAAATAGATGCTTTATATTCCTAATTAGAGGAAGAAAGATTTATAAGTATATCCAACCAAATATGGGGTGAGCTGATATTTACTCCATTTCTTCTAATCAATGCATGGAATAAAAAAAACATACATTACTATGGTCAGATGTTTGGTTGAAGTTATTCTCTACATTTCTAAGGAATTTAATTTTAACAATTCTTATTAAGGATCAATGTCAACTCATATGGGGGTTATTCGTAAAATCAATCTACACATTCTATTATATTTGCCTTATTATGAATTTAATTCAACCATTAACCACACATTTATAATATCCTCCCTAAAGTTAATGAATTTAGGTATGGGGGTGCAACTCTAGCATTTGCTTATGAGTTATTGCCACTTTATCTGCAGTATGATCTTGGAAATTTTGATACACTTGAAAGCCAAGTTAGCAAGAAGATTCTATGTTAATGAGTTAGAAATTGTCAACAACCTGTTGAAACCTGATGTGTAATTACACTATATATCTCATGGAAGGACATGTGAAAGGGAATGGAATAAAGATATTCAACACCTTGTTAGTGTTTATTTGTATTTTCAATTCATAATACATCACTCTACAATTTGAACAATATGCCATCGATTAGTTCAGGAGGGTCATTGGCATATCAAGGAAGGATTACAAGATATACCATACTTAAGTCTTGTTGGTTGGACATATTCATCATGACAGTAGTGGTTTGTTGGAATATGGATCCTTTTCGACCATCTGAACAAGATTTATCACCCACCTCCCAAAGACTAGTAAATGATTAATTCTCACATTTGTCAGGATATGCTCTAAAATATGAAGAGTTTCAACTGAGATGTCCTCAATTAAGTGGAGTATTATCATTGATCAAGCTCAACTCTATAGTCCATGCCATGAGTTCCTTCTTGGTGCTTGACATTCTAGTTGTCATTGACTTGGGTTTGTTGCTCCTGGGTCAACAATTCCTTCTATAAGGTGCCAAAATTTGTTATCATCATTAATTTCTCATTAGAGGTATTGGATCGACATAGAGTTCAACACCCCCCCCCCCCCATGTCCTGTACCTGCTGCCATGATGTGTCTCATCCTTAAACTTGAGTCCACTACCTTCTTGAAGATATACCTTTCGCCGTTGTTGTGTTGGGTTATCCATAAAAATATAGAGGGTTTTTTGTGTGTTGTTTGTAATGTATAGAATTTGCCTTGGGCATTAAAGTTGGGGCCCTAGCTGGTACCCTCTTTATACTCAGGCCAAATATCATATCTTTGTATCATTGGGCTTACTAATTGGGGCTGCAATAGAAAGAAAACTACTAGCCAGGGAGTTCTATTATTTCACTATCTGTTGGCTATTGTTACAATGCTAAGATTTGGATTCCTTCCCTCTGTTTAAGCCTTTCTTTTTGTCAATGCTCCTAATTTTGGTCATATTCACGCAACACCACAATAAGGTGGTTTCATCCTTTATACTCCAACGTTTCCATGCTTGTTGGTCATATTCACGCAACACCACAATAAGGTGGTTTCATCCTTTATACTCCCACGTTTCCATGCTTGTTAATTTAGGTGCTCTCCATAAAGACATTGAATTCTATTTCAATCTTAAAAATTAAAGCATGAACCTATTTCCCTCTGTAAGAGCCATTAAAGTAGCACATTCTCGAAGAGAGCTGGTGAACATATATTTTTATGGCCATATGCCTTCCTATTTTATTCTCCAAATGATGTTGGTATTTTCAATTTCATTCTCATCGTGCTTATAAGTTGAAACTATAGTATTTGGGGAGATGAGGCTTTGAGACATGTACGGTTTGTTATTATATCCATCCCTCTGTCCCATGTGCTACATTCATTGAACAAATAATAACACAAAAAATCTTGGCGTATCCACTTCTAAATGTTGATTCGACTCTCCTCTCAATCGTTTTCAATCCTTAGCCTATGCGTAATCAAGCATATAATATAATAGATGAAGTTAGTAGTAGGCACAAAGCAAGAATAAATACATGGTGAAGTGAGGTGAATACAATGTTGGCGGGTGAACAGTTGGTGAGAGGCAACAACGTTAGTGTCAAGGTCTGTCAACTGCATCAACAACATTAGTGTTAGGGTGGGTCTCTCGACAGTAGAAACGTCAGTTGATTGCAACAATGTCTCTGGACTACAACGTAAGTGGCAGGGTCTCTCGAATGCAACAATGTTAGTGATAGGGTGGGTGGGTCTCTCGACTGCAGTGATGTGATGTTAGTGTTAGGGTCTCTCGATTGCAGTAATGTTAGTGTTAGGGTCTCTCCAATACACCAACGTTCGTTAGTGTCAGTGTCAGGGTGAGAAATGCCTAAACACACAACTAAGAAATATTTGGGAAAACTTTGGTTATTTTGTAAAAAGTTCATAAATTAATAGAAATTCAAAGCCATTTTACCACGAGGCAAAAGTTGGAATAATAATTCTCCACTCAAAGGTTGGTTTGACTTGCTAGACAAGATGATTTTTATGTAGGAAAACATAACAACATGAATTTATAAGATAGAATGGACCCACCTCTTTTTTTAAATAAAATAAAAATTAAATTCTTATGGTTTCCTCTTCAAGAGTATATTATTTTAGTGTTCCGTCATTACGAACACAAACAATCTTATTTTTAATCTTTTGAAAAGAAAAAACACAATATTAATTATAATGTTAGATTTATATAAATATGTAAAATTGAGTTTGAATTATTTTTAGGCCGATAGGCCTTTCCTTTGAAAGGGACCTTCGTCGTCCCTTTCATTCTCGTGTTGACACGTGGCATAAAATCCTCTAAACACTTGTATAGTTTCTCACCGTGCGATTATAGGGTATTGATCTGAGGGTTAGGCTTCCAGCGAGATGGTTGAGGTAACCACTTCGCCCACAAGCTCCGCGTCCGATGGGCATTCTTGCGATGATGTTAGGGTTGAGGGCGCTCTGCAACAGCGCAAAGGTCTTCGGGCATTTCCTCAAGAACGATGTTACCGGTTTCTTCGAGAAGCCCTCTTCGGCAGGAGCTTCCACTGTTTCTTCCACCGGAGGTTCTAGACTTTCTTCATGAGCAAGTGGCTTCTCCTCTTCAGGCAGCCTCAGGATCTCGGCGGGGACAATCTTTTCAGCCTCTTCAGTCGGAACTTCAACAGCTTCACTTGACGGCCGTCCGCCTTTCTCCTCTTCTTCCTCCTTTTGCTCCTTGGCCGGTTCAGCGCCGCCTTCAATTTCCGGGCTAGCTGTAGATGTCCATGGTTCAATCTCCTCTGGAATGTCAGGTTCACGAAGTAGAGGAATAAGATCTGTGGGACTTTTACCTCTCTCTTCTTGATCTGCATGTGGAGGGCTATTTCATGCAATTTAGGCAGATTCATTCAATTTTTGCCATGATTTCTTCATCCATGTGAGGATGATCGAGTTCGAATCTTCATTCCTGCATGCAACGGGCATGGAATCGATCATGTGACCACCACCACCCTTTTCGAAAATGGGGCATGGGATTTAATAATTATTTAAGATAGTCAAAGCTCTGGTTCGATTCCCGGCGTGTTCACCATTTATATGGGAATATTACCCATTGCGAGATCCTCTGACTCTGTCATTCCCCCATGCTATTTTTTTAAAAGAAGAAACTATGATTGAATAATTTTTTAGTCGCAAGTTTCTCTTAAAAAGAACACAAATTTGTCTGAAGAATGAAGTAAGCATTTCATAAAACCTATTGCAGTTTTGCAGGGATAGTGTGATTATTAGTTGCAGGTTTTCATAGTCGACGATTGTGTCTATCTCCGGCCCGAGCAGGTACTGAATTCGATCTTGGAACCGGTGAAGCTTCTGTTGGTTTAAAGGTTCTTGTTTTCGTTAGGGTTTCTAACTTCTTGTTCTTGTTAGGGTTTCTAACATTTTTGCCCCCCTTTTTCTGCAGGTCACAAGAATTATGGAGACCGTGCTGCCTCTGTTCAATCCTCTCAGGGAAGAGCGAGAGGAGATGGAGAAGCAGAAGGCCGAAATTGTCTGGGAGGCCAAGAAAATAGTTCGCCGAGAGCTATGGGGCGGGTTAGGCTTCATGACTTTACAGACAGCGTATTTAATGTGGCTCACCTTCTGCGAGCTGTCGTGGGATGTGATGGAACCTATCTGTTTCTTTCTCACCTCTATTTATTTCTTAGCAGGCTATGTTTCTTTCTCACCTCTATTTATTTCTTAGCAGGCTATGCGTTTTTCCTTACGACTTCGACTGATCCCACATTTGAGGGTTTCTTCCATGCTCGTTTCAAGACCACGCAGAAACGACTAATGAAAAAGAGGAATTTTGACATGGAACGATTCGAAGAGCTTCGCATGATTGCCGGGCCGCCATTGAGGCATTCTGCATGTGGAGGGCTATTTCATGCAATTTAGGCAGATTCATTCAATTTTTGCCATGATTTCTTCATCCATGTGAGGATGATCGAGTTCGAATCTTCATTCCTGCATGCAACGGGCATGGAATCGATCATGTGACCACCACAACCCTTTTCGAAAATGGGGCATGGGATTTAATAATTATTTAAGATAGTCAAAGCTCTGGTTCGATTCCCGGCGTGTTCACCATTTATATGGGAATATTACCCATTGCGAGATCCTCTGACTCTGTCATTCCCCCATGCTATTTTTTTAAAAGAAGAAACTATGATTGAATAATTTTTTAGTCGCAAGTTTCTCTTAAAAAGAACACAAATTTGTCTGAAGAATGAAGTAAGCA
>APFE030527677.1:13462-37711 GCA_000404065.3 Pinus taeda
CTTGATCCTTTGTAATTTGCTTCTTCGTCGTGGTATCGAGTGTTACCGGGAATAGTGTCCACTTGGATGCTGCTATTCCCACTAAGACTGGTAGCTATCTTAGAAACAAACAAGTAAAGTCTACTTTCGTTTTCCTTTGCGCTTGACTTCCTTGTTTGATTCCTCTCCTTCCTGATAGAGCTTCGCCGCTTCTTCTTCGTCTGCTCAGCTTCAAAGAGCACCTTTGGAATCACAACAACATACTACTATCAAAGAACAAAGATCTATATTCATAAATAACACAGGACCAGATGTGTGTTAACCATACAAATGCATATATAAGTAAACATACAAGAATATGGAGGAGAACTTGAATAGATTTATTAAGATGAAAAGTAGCAAGAGGATTACAACCATATGTTCTGACCCAGCATCATCCTCCAGCAAGAAAGCCCTTCTTCACCTCAAGTAAAGCTTAGATCACCCAACACTATGAATATACACAGAAAACCAACAACACTTCTCTATAAGATACAAAATTCCAGCCTCTGGATCTCTGTGATGAGGGATCCGTATATAGATGATTGAAGGGAGGTGAGTCACATTCTAGGGTCTTGATTAGTGTCCTCTCTCTGATAGTTCCTGCTTCCACTTGGAAAATGGTGATCTTTTACTCATCCCTGGTCGAAAACAGAGAGGCAAGTGTCAGAGGGGAAGCTTCTAGAAGATTCCATGATCTTCCACCTCGCATTTTTTCCCTGCCATTTGTCCATTCCCGACCATCACACCCTACAGAGGAGCCATTCAGTATGCATCACACCTTATACACTAGGAAGGTGATATGCATCGCACCCTCTGCACTAGGTTTTCAATATGGTCCAGTTTTGACCATTTATGAGCAATTTTTAGTGGAGAACTTCTGGGAGATGATGTAATCAGCTGACCTTGTTCCTTTAGGCAGTGAAGAAACACTTTTAGGTTCTTAAGAGCCCTCGGTTTATGAACATTTATGATTGGGTTTGAAGTGCCCAAAAATGTCTATAACAATGACTCTTCACATTACATAGTGACTATTCAGATTCCACTAGTGACTCTTGCAATTTCACTTAAAACATATTTACAATAATACAATTTCCACATATACCCATGTGGGAAAAAATAGGCTTAAGTCAACCTAACAAGACAAACAACATCACTTAGGATCTTGGGGATAGACCAAATCGATAACCTCCTTGTGGTGGTCTTCGATGACGAACTGATACCAAGCTTAGTACTGCACTATTGTTTCCTTGTACTGTTTGGTGATGTATTTATCCAAGTGGGCCCTTGCCTACATAGATTCCAGGTATATGGTTTTGAAATCCCTGTTCAGCTCATCCTGAAGCATGCACAACAATGTCTTGAGTGTGGTTGGACCATTGATGTACTTCTGCATGTTCTCTACGCTCAACTGTAAGTCATCACTAGTGGCTTCACACATTAAATACTCTATGTACCTACTAACCTCCAGCATGACTTGGTTCTTCCTCATGACTTGAGTGAGGGTTCTAATTGAAGGCATCCTATGTATCCTCACCATGAAATCCAGACTCCTGAACAATCATGCATAAGAAGTCTCAATGCTAGTGATAAGTGGAGGGAGTTGCTCATAGTTTTGGATCAAAATCTGAATATATGCTTTGTCTAGCTCTGCCTGTGGCTTCATCATCTTGTGCAAGTAAAGCGGGGCTCCCTTGTACCTCATTGTCCATTCCTGTACATGCGCAATAACAATATGGATGTCTTTGAGAGTTTGGGTTGTATTCGCACACTGTTGTTGAAAACCGTGTAGATGGATAATTGCTTTATGCATGGTAACAAATATTCTATACATTGTCTACACGATGGTCTCCAAAGTTGATACTTCAACAAGTATATCTTTCTTCGTTTTTTCCATAGCGGATCATGTGGACTACTCTATTCTCTGCCTGACCTCTTGCAAGTCGCTTGCCATCTAATCATTCTCTACTATTAATAATTTGACCGTCGAGCTCATGGATTCTACATAAGCCTTAGAAGCTTCAGCGATGGCAACTATATGTGTTCTAACATCTGATACAATGACCCTTTCTTCCATATGTGCAGGTGATGTGTGATCATCTAGGAGCTGCTTTATTTGTGCCTATACAATCCTTTGTTTTGACTCATCAAATGACAAATTGTACACATCCATCTCCGAATCATCATCAAGGAGAACAAACTCTCCTTGCTCACTCAATATTGGTTATGATTCTAGAGGTGGAAGAGATTGTGGTGCAACCACGGATGCTCTTGGAATGATATCGGTGTCTTGGTCTTATGGCTCCTATTCCGACTCCATGACCATTGCTTCAACCATCTTCTCAACCTGCCGAGTGATTTCTCGAACCTTCACCTTCTCACCCTCTTTTTCATTCGCTGGATGCTCTGATTCTTCAACTTGTATAGACGCAGTTTTCTTTGTGAGTGTGCCTTTCCTTTCCTCTTGTTCTCATTTTTGCTTCTCTTCCCTTTCTCTCCTCGTGAGATCTTTCTTTGCTTTCAACTTTTTTCTATTTCTTGCAACTTCCTCTATGTATCTTCCAACCTTTGTTTCCCTCTCTTCCTCTGTTCTACTCTCCTTTCGCATTGTTGCCTCTTTTCCTCTATCTCCAAAGCTACTTTATCAACAAGAGGATCTTCTCTAAAGTTGTAGTTTTTCTCAGCCTCTAAGCTCCCAACAATCTTTCTATTGCCTTTGTCTTGTGATGATTTTCAACTCACTGTTGTTGTTGTTACTTCCTGTGGTGCTGCTGTTGGGCACAAATTGCATCAAGTAGGTACGTGGCCATATAGAATCTTGCTTGCTCATCCATATCTGGATTCTAAGCACTAGACACATGTAATTTTAGCTAAATATCCAACATGTTAGACTAGTTGAATGGCCTTCCTTCATTTTCCAACTGATCCAACATAACCACCCATCTCTGCGGAAAGGTCTTCGTGATATCTTAACCATACAAGAAACATGCAGAGATGACCAAGTGTTGGTAGGCCTTCCTGAGTGATTTCATCTTGTAGGCCTGGTTAGGTGTCACTCTGATCTTTAATGGCTCTTTTACTCAATGCTTCAAGATGTCTCTAGTGTTCACATTATTGTTGGGAGTGTAGAATAGCGCATCCATGTGGTTCACCAGCTGTGGAAAGTGATGCATCTAATGGTAGTTTTCCATCCTGAAGTTGGTAAGATTTGTTCCATTGGTACTTCTGAATGTCATCATCTTGGGATCAATATGTGAGACAATCCAGTGAATGATATCCACACACAGGAAGGTAGGGTACTTGCATGAAACCCTGTACAAGCCTGACTTGTGAATGTTTACATAGCCCTGTCAATCTTCCAGATCTTCCTTGAAGCTACCTGCAAATATGTCCTTTATTCCTTTTCATGTCATCTTCATGTCCTTTTCTATGAATAGTTGCATGTCTGCATAGATGGGCAAGTTCATTGGCACCTATTCAACGACATCTCCAGTTCTGCTCTCTACAGTATCCTTTGATCCAAATCTCTTGGAAACCATGTTGCATGTACTGGTGAGACGTTGCTAAACAAATGATGTACCTGGAGACAAAGCGGAAACTCACAATAATCAAATTTCATCTTAAAAACAAAAGCACTTCAAGGATCGAACATGCAACAAATGGAGTAACTATTGGGTAAGATTGTGTAGTTGTGACTCTCAGAGATGAGGGATTGCAAGTTGAATTTGCAAATTTCAGAGTCTCAACATTAGTACGTTAGTACCAAATGGACAACGGTATTCCTACCGTACCCGGGGAGACCTGTCACATTCCTATTGCATCGGTCCCGCTCTGACATAAACCGCCCCCGTACCAAAAGCGGTCCGATGAATACCATAAACCGCTGACTGGTCCTGCTGCCTACGTCACCATCGCGTCAGCACCACGTCATCACCCGCGCTACTATTCATCAGCACTGTCCGCCATGTCATTCTCCACGTCAATGACAATGTTAGCAACCACGTCACCTTCTGTACTCCACTACCAGACAAAATCTATGTCATGCTGACGTCATCTCCGAAAAGCGCCAAAGGCCCGAAAAAGTCCAAATTTTGTTTAAAAACCGTGAAAGTGATGGTTTGTTGTTTATTTCTATTCGTTGTATTGCGGAGCCTGTGCATGTGAATTACGTCCAATTCAACACCAACATTCCAGTCCTCCACCCAGGCGAATTCACTCTGCAAACCAGGCCCCCTCAACTCATTTTGCAACTGCATTTCCACCAGACGTCCATATAATAGGTATTTATCCGAAATTCACTCATAAACCCTGTTTTTCCAAATTTTTCTATGAAAATCACCCGGATAAACAGAATTCGAACCGAAATCGTAGTGCTGCCTCTGTGCCTCTGCACTATGGTCACCACTATACCCATTTTTTCAAAAGTAATCCTATCAACTGTAGTTCCCTCTGTGAATTCGCCCGTCGAGCTGAATTCGAGCTCATTTTCTCTGCATTCCACTCACAGATCCAACAAATTCAGTCTATAACCCTAGAGAAAAACACAGTGAGCTAATAAAAACAAGAATTTACCAAGGTCTTCTTTCCAAGCCACCTGTCTGTAGTTTTCCTCTACAAAAAGAATCCAAAAATGTTCACATATTGAGTTAAATTTGCCAAAACATCCGAAAAAGGAGCGCCATTTCCACTGTTTTATCTAGCTTCCCCACTAAACTCTGCAAAATTCATCTTTTTTACCATGAATGTTACCTAGTGAGGTGACTAAAAGATAAAACTTAGTCTGCAATTTCCTGACAAAAGCCTCAGACCCAGAATTCTATTTTCTATTGTTACATAGACCTACATTCCAATCAAAACGTAAACAGTTGAAGCATGGAGGCTCCAGTGGCTATCAAAATTGCACCCTTGAATGGACCACATAAGGACTTGGAATGGTTACATCTGGCAGACAGGGCCTTCCAGATTAAGGATATGATGGGTCTCAAGTCTCACCTGCAAACCTTTTGCCAAATTAGAAATAGCCACATAAGCAACACTCATGTCCTGAGAATCTGGGAATCCAATATGCCTATCTATTACCTCCCTTTAGTGAATGTGCTGTCTGATTTCATCCATTTATGCTATGCAAACTATGATCCCACAAAAAGAGCAATCCTGACTCCATCTAGATCTGTACTCTTTTATATTACTCCTCAGTCCATAAATGTGATGTTGAACTTTAAGCCAACTCAACCTCTGGTTCCTCTCACCATGAAACTTCTGCTTGATCAAGGTGCAAAGCTGCCTAGTTCAGAAATAACAAGACTAGGTCAGTTGTTTATGCTACCACAGTGCCAGCCTAATCATCCTCCTCCTTATCATCAAGTCTCGTTCAATGAGACAGGGGAACTACTAATAGACATGATATCCTACATTCTAGGATGCAAAACTAGTGAGTTTGTTGATGAAACTGTGTTTGTATTGATGTCCATATTCACTCCAGGAAAACCCCTTGCTATCCTGTATGACTATGCCACCTTCATAGCAAATAAAATCCATGAGCAATTTATGATTTTGGAGAGAGAAAGAGTGTTCAAGTATACATCCTATATATATAATCTGCTTCTATACTATCATCCTGATAATTTCCAAGTTCCTCTTAAAAAACTAGACTCCAAAGGAGAGAGGAGATCTGTCATGTTCTAGAACTCAGTTTTCCGTGAAGTTCACCTCTCACTTTATACATATTGTGAGTTCATTGACATGTTCATTTACCCAGCCACTTCCTTGTTGATGATGACTCCTCCTGGCAGGCTCACTGCTGAAATGCGAAGAATTTTACATCTTTCAAGGGGCTACAACATTGGTGACTGGTATTTTTACCAAAACCATACAGTGATCAAGATTTATGGTTGTGAATTATCCCCCTACAAGCTGCCGAAATATGTCCCCATGAGACTCTTTGCCCTGGAATACTTCAGGCAATTTAGTAGTGCAGATTTGACTCACTTCCATGTAAAAACAAAAAGGCACAACTCAAGATAAGACATCAATTGGGACCTTTTGTCCTCAATAAGAGGGAAGAAGCCTGGAATGATGCAGACAAGATGCTAAGAGATGGACTTATGCTGAAACAAAGTTTTTATTGGGCACCATATGACCCTGAACATTTCATAAGCTTTAGAAGAGTAAAAAACAAGATTTCAGAATACGTGCACTAGCCAATCCCTCAAATTGAACAATATGCTAATCGACAGGAATGGGTAGAGGGCACACTAGTTGAAGAGCTTAATGAAGAAGAGAGATTAGAAAAAGAAATGAAAGACTTTGAGAAGAGAATTGTCCTGGATTATTTTGGATAGGTCCCTTTCACACTGCCTCAACATATTGGAACGAACACATCATCTGCTACACCTTCACAACAAACTGCTCAAGAGACCACTCCACGTGTAGGAAAAGGCAAAGAAGTACAGCATTCATAGCAGAAAAATACAATGGAAGATCAGCCATCTACAGGCCAGGAAAAGGGTCAAGAGCAGGGACCTTCAACAGAAGCAAAGGCAACAGAGATCCCTGTGTTACAAACTCCTCTTAATGAGGAAAGAGCCAAAAAAAGGGACAGACCAGAAGAGACACCCACAGGGGCATATACAAATCAGGAAGGTGAGAAGAGGCAAAGGCTGAACCCCTACTCTGAAGAAGAGCTCACAGAGGAAACAACGAGAAACCTTAGGGGTGAGGGAACATCTGAACAACAGATCCCTCCATTTTTGGAAACATCTACTAGCTCATTTCAGTAGGAGCAAGAGAGACATCCTGGGGTGGAGGTTACATCCACCAAGCAACAAAGCAAGCAAGGCTCTAACATCAAGAGAGAATTCACGAAAATCAAGGCTAGAAATGAACCAATGAGGTTCCAGCTATATAACCAATTGTTGTGAATGGCTCCCACCAATCAACAAAGGCTAATGGCAGCCTATGATATTCAAGCAGGGAAGATGACCCTTAGTTACTTCAGGTCCACCATACAGCAGCCACAGTCAGCTGCTGATTACATCAAGATGAATCTGGAAGTTCTTACTAAAGACATCCACCCAATAGACCAGATTGAGTTACACAAACAGGCTGGAGAAATGTTATACTCCACCTTGGTAGAAAAAGCATTAATGGCTCATAAACTGCATAACTCATTATACAACACTTCTGCCCAATTGGAGCTGGACAAGGCCTCCTCATTAGCCAAGGATAATAGAATAAAATCCTTGGAAGAGATTATCATAGAATTGGGACATGATCCAAAGGATCCCAAAGGCGCACAGGCCTTAATAAGAAAGAAGGAGGAAGACATAGCAGCCCTTAGAAGACAGCTTAAGCTGCCAGCTACAATACATCCTCACACCACAGAGGTGGCACAGCAAAACGAAGAGGAGGATGTGGTCAATTTGTTAATGAGGATGAATCAAAGATTGCTGGATACAGAGAATGCTTTGGAAGCAACACTACAAGGAAGACAAGAGGAATCGGCCTCTCAGCCAGCTCAAACAGCTCCAACTCTTACAGTTCCTCCTCCAACAGTCACCATAACAGCCCCTCCCACTGATCCAACAT
This sequence comes from Pinus taeda, assembly GCA_000404065.3. Taxonomy (NCBI): domain Eukaryota; kingdom Viridiplantae; phylum Streptophyta; class Pinopsida; order Pinales; family Pinaceae; genus Pinus; species Pinus taeda. The sequence continues at coordinate 21,068 of APFE030527677.1, forward strand.
CAACAGTAGGTACCTCAACTTCAGTAGCAACTACAACAGCAGCAATACAAGATGCCAGCTTGAGCATGGAAGAGATGATGAAAGAAATAAAGGCTTTAGAAATCCAAATAGCAGAATTAAAAGAGACCAAGGAAAAACTAGCCAAGATTGAGGTAAGTTATGACAAATAAAAAATGGTTGTAGTTGAGAAGACAAGGGAAGTGAAGGCCTTAGAGAATAAAATAAAAGCCTTGGAGAAGGACCTCACTCTTCATAGGATTCTAACAAAAATCAAGACCATTTTATGGGATAAGATTGGCCAATCTATTGCTGATCAATGGATAGCAATACAAACTATTTTTGACCAGATGGAATTGATAGGGGTAGCTCAATACAAAACTCAAAAGGCCAGAGTATTATTGGCAAACAAGCCTGAGCAAGCCAATCAATTGATTCATTTTTTGAATACTCATACCAGTGAGCAATTAGCATCTCTAGACATTCAGAATAGGACAGAGACTATTTTGAGAGTCAAGAAGGTGCTGACTATGAGGAATTTTGTTCAAACTGTAGAAAGAAAATGTCAAGAAATGCAGGCAGAGGTAGATGCCTTCAGACAGAAACTTGCAGTATTACAAAGCAAAGGTTTACCCAACCTATTCACTAGCAATGGGATGTTGTTAGAACATGAACAGTATGATCATAGGCTAAATACCTATGTGACCAATCACATTACAACATCATCAAGCAGCTCAGAAGAGACAATGCCTCCCTTTGGACAAAGTTTATATGATAAACTGGAAAGTTTGTTTTTTATTGAGCATGAGATAACACATCTCTTTGAATTCCATCCAAATGATTATAGGTATACTGAAGCTGATGAGACATTGATTAAACTAAAAAAGCATCAATTACCAACAGACCAATGGTGGCAGAGCATGTTGGAGGTCTTACCAAGGTAGTTTGGTTCTTCTTTTTGTAAATTGTCTGCATTACAGGTAAATGGTAATATGAGGGTCACCTATCAGAAAATCAAATCGACCAAGGATGGAATTCACGCTTAAAAGGAGAAACAAACTCGGGCACAGGTGGCAAGTGACAGCACATCAGGAATGCAAATCAGGGAAGCACCCATCAACCGACTATCTGAGCCAAAAGTCAGCAAGAACGGGACACATAAAGCAGCCAATACAACATAGTTATTTCCTCATTCATTGCTGCGCAGTTTTCCACATCAGTTATTGCCCCTGCCAAAGTAGATGGATAAATTTATTACTTGATATTTTCCTACGGGATATTTTGTAAAATTCTTATAAATACTTTCTGAAGATATGTATTATTGTTGGCTGATGAATATCATTCTGGACCTGCTCTGTAAATTTTGAGAACTCTTCTGAAATAAAATTGCTGGAATGCTGTGTTGGTGAATTTGCTGGTTGTGGAATCAATGGCAGAAGGATATATTGCAGAATTCTTGTGTTAATGCACGGATCAATAAGTTTTCTTTACTCTTGTGTTACTGTATTTGTGTTTTATTTATCATATGAATATCATGTTCTAAGTTACAGGAAAAAAGGATAACCCAGAATTTACTTTGCTGTACTCTGTGTTCAATTCCTGTAATTTTTTATGTTTTCCACAGGACTAGCATAGGCAAGAATTCTTGAATTCTCTTGTCTCCCTGGTTCTTCCACTCTAAATATCATCAAGGAATTCTTAATTTCTCCCTGATAATGTTTACATAATTTCCCTCTATTAACATAATGAAAGATTCTTGATTGCCTTTCATTCCTTGACTTCATTTCATCCTATTTCAGCTTGAATGTTGTTCTGTGTTTAATTATCTTGCTCTGTGGTTTTCCTGTTGCCAAAGAAACATACCCAGAAGTTTATTTCCATTAGACTCCATCAACCCAATGGTATGAACTTCTCTCAAGTTACTGCCTTGTTCTACTGAATGTCATCTTCCAAACACACAACAAAACTTGTGCTTCATAACTAGCCTAACATATAATCAAACAAATCTAAATCACAAAGAGAGAGCCCTCTCTGGTTGCAGATTGGCTAGGATCTACAACTAAAAGATTGGTTAGTGGTTACCTCGGTCGTATTCCCTTCTGGAGCTAAGGAACAACCTGAGTGAGAACATTATTGGCGACTCCACTAGGGAACTTGAATGAATGTTTGTTACTTCTGTCTATTTTCTAAGGTAAGCACAAAACCTTCTGCATTTCAAAAAAGCTTCCTTCAAAATATTGCAGAAATTAGTAATCTTCAAATACTCCTAGAAAATACCAAAAACAAATTTAGAAGATGGCTCTAAAAAATAAAACTCGTTAAACCAGATCAAACCCAGATCTTAATCCTCTAGCTATTTTTGAAAATCCTAACTTGATCCCTAAAACCCTTAGGAAACAAGAAAGTCTAGAATATGCTAATTTAGACCTTGATATACTTCAGAAAAACCTTACAAAATCTTAGCTTACCCCTGGGAGAGCAGCAATCCTTTCTGTCGATACTACAACCTCTCCAAGTTCTTCATCCACACCTCAAAGTATTCTCTCCACTCCCCCATCCACCGCTCATATTTGCACTCTTGTCCCCGTTGTTCCAGCCATCTTATTCCTTCCTTCTGTCCCATTTATCCCTATAAATATGGCAAACCGTTATGCTCCTTTGTAGTTGCTTGCCAATCCAGGGGCTATGCCTCAAGACTACCAAAGAAAAATCACCTACTTTGATGGTACTGGCTCCTATACAGGTCAACAACACACCAAGAAAATGCAAGATTATTTTGAGAACTATGAAATTGATGATGATGATGTGAGAATGAAAATATTTGTCCAAAGTCTAGCTGGTGATGTGAGGACCTGGTTTAGAGCACTTGCTGCAAATTCTATAGAAAATCCAGAGGCCCTTTATCAATCCTTCTTAAACAGATGGGAAAATAATAAAGACCCTTTACACATTTTAATTGAATATGACAAATTGAAAAGGGGCCCACAAGAAACCGTTCAAGACTATTGTGCTAGGTTCAACAATGTTTATAATGCCATTTCTCAGAACCTTAGACCTCCTCCTGACCTAGCCTTGATCAAATTCCCTGATGGATTTTGCATATCAGCTGAGGGAAAGAGCCCCATTAAGCTTAGCAGACATACATAATATAGCCATTAATGTAGAGGCAAACTTGATTACTAAACGAAACCGGGCTAGAGCTGAAAGAAGAACAACTTTCAAAGAAGAGCCTTCTTCATTTGACCAAAAGCTAGATGCAATCATTAAAGGTATGGATAGACTAGGAGATAGAGTGGAAACTATTGAAAGGAAATCATCCTGGGAAGGGCAACCAAGTAAAATAACAAGAAGCCCAAACTTTAGAAAAAATCAAAACCCTAACACTGGAATGACTAGCCTTGATCAGAACATCAGACCCCCATTTCAAGAGAATTATGCTGAAGCCTCAACCTCTAGTGAGCCCACAGAGGACACCCAAATTAATCTAATGGGTTTAAATAGTGAGCAACAAATTTTCCTAACACAGGATGATCAAGAGGCTCATAATTTAAATCAATTTCAAACCAAGTTTGGAGAATCATTTGATTTCAAAGAGGGCTATGATGCAACAGTCTATGAGGTTCATAAGCAATACAAATTGAGAAGTAGAATAATAAATGTACTTGAACCTACCAAATTGAAAGATACCAAACAACCCAAGAGAGCTAAGGATACTTCTCCCCCCACAGAACTCCCTACTGAGACAGACCTCAACCGAAAAGAGCCCATCATAGAGGACATTTCAGACCTGCAGTCATCAAACAATCAGCCATCTTCCTCCTCCTTTCCAAAAGAAATTTTAAATAGATATGCTGTAGGAAATTCCAAAGCAGATGCAGTTCCTAACAATAGTCCTGATAAAGAAAAGAGCATGGAAAACACAACAGAAAAGGAAAAGTTTGCTGTCCACAGTACAAGAATTCAAGTGGAAAAACCTTTCGACCTAGAAACAGAAATAGGTAAGATAAAAATAGCCATGCCACTATCAGAGTTGGCTAAACATGAGGTTTATAGGGAACAAATTAATAGGTCACTTCAAATATCAGAGACTAGGGATGTAGTCAATGTCCTAGATGACCAATCAGAGCTATTTTTTGGTCCTGAAGTCAATGGTAAAATAGTAGATGGAGGAGTGCCTCCATTCTATCTCAGCTTGAACATTCATGACAAAGTACTACATAATGCAATGTTTGACTCGGGAGCTTCCCATAACCTTATGCCTAAATCTGTGATGGAAAAGCTAGACCTAGACATCACAAGGCCATATAAGGACTTGTTCTCATTTTATTCCAGCCAGGTCAGGTGTTTAGGCATAATTAAAGATCTTTGTGTATCTTTAGTGCAATATCCAACCAAAACAATCTTGACCAAGCAATTACAAGAGCAAAAGCAGAGAATTGATGAAGACGCAATACAAAGGCAAAAGGAGCTATCGGCGGCACTGGAGCAGTTAAGAATATCAACTGAGGGAACAATGAAAGCAAAAGATGAACAAATCGCTCAATTGACCACTCAAATTGAGAAAATGAAAAAGCTCCCTCAGATAGATGAGTTCAAGGCGGAAGCGCTTCAGCTAAATAAGGGATTGATTAATCAGGTTAAGCTATTATGTCAACACATTATACGAGCAGAATCATTGTGCGAATTGGCAGCATCTATAAGCGAAAAGGTAGACAAAGCAAGGACCGACTTGGATTAGGCCGAAGAAACACTGACAAACTTTATAGAATGGCAGGATTCCGATGTAGGCCAGGCAACTAATCTACCGAGAATTCTGGAATTGCACAAAGAGATATTATTCACAGAATGGAAATCACAACTAATGAAATCAGAAAGAGCAACTTCCAGATGCAGGACAATCAGTGGAAATTTGGTTGAGTTAGTAAATAATACACTGTATTTATCTAACATAATTTCCCAATGCACTCCAGGTCAATTAACAACAACAAATATATTGGAGCACTCATCCTATCCGGAGATGGAGAAAAACGCAAGATTGATCGCTGGAATCAACAGTCTGACGTGGGATGCTTATTGGTTCTTCTTAATCAAGCCATACATCCAAAGAGCCGCCTTGAAGTGCCTAACCGATGTTGTCGGGTATATTATACCCTACATTCAGGATGCCACCTTCGCCGCCCAATTCAGTTTACGCCTCAACAAACCGCCAGAAGTAGAACCAATGCTTGTGATAAGCCAACTAAGGTTTAAGGGAAAACAACCTGAGGCATGACTCACTTTGCCGACTGCCAGATCGCCCCTGAAGAGATAGACCACATTTACTGATACCAATTTAGTAGGATTTTGTTTCATAGATCTTTTTAGTTTAGTAGTATTTATAGACCCTTTCATGCATTTAGAAAGGGTCGTAAAAGTTTTGTATATGACTTAAACCCTGAAGTTGCACTATTGTACTTCAGGGATATTCTTTTATGAAACTTGACCAATTATTCTGAATTTGATGAGGAAGGCTTTTATGCAAATATGCACTATTGTCATTGTTTGAAAGCATTTCTATGTTGAAGAAGGAATTTTTGAATAGTGATTGATATTTCAGATTTATCTACAACTCACATGGTACTATTATCTGCATTTGTATTCATTTTCGTTATTTGAATTGTTGTTTAAATCTTTCTTGCTATTATCGCTTATATATATATATGTGTTTTTCACAACATTCCTTATGCATTCCACTATTGGTTGTTTATCGCATGCTTCCCTTTCAAACGTATATATGTATCAATGATATAAACAGTGAATGTAGTAATTTGTATTTATCGCTTCATTGTGACTATTCATGTGAAGCAATCTTTGAATGATTGAACATCTTTTATTTATTTTACAGAGTCATCTATATGCCTGATAAATAGATAAAGATTATTTAACACTGCATTCCGAATGAATAAGTTGTTCCCGGGATTAGTATTAGTTTCCCTATTTTTGTCAATAGAATAAGCTAGTCGCCTATCACTTAAGCAATCTATTCATCACCCATCCATCTCTTTTATTTCATTATCGGGAAACTGGTCCCGTTATCTCCAGTCGGAGCCACCATTCCAAACGGAAAAGGAGCTGTACCAAGGTCCGGACCGGGTGGTTATCCCCCAATGTTGTGGCAGAGATTTCCGAGGCCTCAACACCTCGCAAAGGGTTCCTCCACATAGTAGCAACAACAGAGGGATACAGTCATGACAGAACACAGGAACAACTTCTCCTCACCCACGGGGGTACCACACAAGTTTCAGGTGGGCGAAAAAGTTTGGTTACATCTGCAGAAAGAACGCCTTACCAGAACCCATAAGAAACGCATACCACTCCGACATGGTCCTTACACCAGTACCAAGACTACGTACAACAATGCTTTGAAGCACATCATTCCTCCATTCCTTCGCCTGCACCAAGTGTTCAATGTGGACCGTCGTCGACCATGCTTCCCACCATTACTGGACACATCAGAGATTGCAGGACAAGTTCAGCAGATGGAGGAATTCAACGCAATGGGGACCATTTCTTCCTAAGGGGGGAGGAATGATCGAGGTGGATGTTGGTGGCCACCCACCTATACCATTTGGACCCCTGCAACTGTCTCTTTCAGTTTTTTAGTTTCCGTAATTGTAGCACAATTTACTATTTTTAGCAGCTTTTTTTCGGGTCCTGAACTTCCGGAGCCATGTTGAGGCCCTAAAAAACGTTTTTTGGGAAATCTGGGGGCAACATGGGTCCATGGACCGATGTTGCCCTTCCCAAAGTGGTAGTTCTCGGATAGATCTTTCTAACAAGCTATCATACGCGTCAAACGGAGATTGTATTCCAAAGTTACGACCCCGGGAAATTGATGTACCAATTTACCCAAAACGGGGCCCACAATTTGGCGTTTCATCTTCTACGATTAGGTTTTGGAATGTGAAGGGTTTTCCATTGTTTCTCAACAATAAATAGGCCTGCGAGCCTCATTGTAACACAGCTCAGAACAGATCAGAGGCATGTAGCCGCCACATCTCTTCTCAGAGATAAGCTACCATCGCCCTAGCTGGTTTATTTCCATTTCTGGTTGTAAGCATATTTAAGTATTTTCCATTAATGAAATGAAGCATTATTTCCACTGCATCTTTATGTATATGGTTATCTCTGTATTTTATTGCGTTCCTATTTAAATCTGGATCAGTTGATGCCTTCAGGTTGAGAGAAACCTCTAGCCATAAATATTTCTTTATACTTATTTATACTTCCATCAGTTACATGCTTGATCTTATAGATACACTTGGAAGTAACCACATATTTGTCTTCAGGCCTAGGTATGATCTCCCACACTCCATTCTTCATTATAGTTTGATACTCTTCATTCATGGCAACCTTCAATTCTTGATGTTATACAACCTCTTCAAAGGTGGATGGTCCTACTTCTATTAATTTTTTCATGTATGCAGCATACCCAAAATATTTCTTGGTTCTCTTACTTTCTCTAAATGATCCTTGCACTGCCCCATGGCCTTCTGTGTCAAGTAATGTGGATTTCAAGCAATTAGGTATTTTCCTTGTTTCTAGAATGACCATCGGTTGAACAGGTTCACTAGGCCCTTCTTCTTCATGGTGTGATTCTTCTCCTTCTCTGTCAACTTCCTCCTCAAATATGGGAAGTTCTTCATCATCTGAATCTATAGAAAGTTCTTTTGTCTTCTTAAATGTTATACTCTAATCAAATATAACATCGCAACTAAATTCAATGTGATGTCCATCTTTCATATACATTCTATAATCTTTCGATGAGTTATTGTACCCAACAAATATACCTTTGATACTGGAAGGATCCAACTTCTTTATTTTGTCCTTTGGTATATGAATATACATAGGACACCCAAAGATTTGGAGATGATCTACAAACGAATTCTTTCCAGTGAAAACTTCTTCAGGACTCTTGTTATCTAGAGATCTGTGAGGAAATCGATTCTGAATGTAGACCATTGTATTTATTTCCTCTCCCCAAAGATACTTAGGTAGATGTTGATCATGTAACATTTCTTTTACACTTTCTTCAATAGATCTATTCTTTCTTTTTGAAAATCAATTTTGTTCTGGATTGTATGGGACTATCAGCTCCCTCTTAGTCCTAGACTCCTTACAGGAGGCTATAATATTTTTCCATGTATATTCTCCTCCATTATCACATCTTAGTATCTTGATTCTTCTTTTTGTAAGATTCTCAACTTTAGCCTTGAATTCTTGAAATTTTGTAAATACTTCATCCTTCGTTTTCATTAAGTAAACTCGAGCCTTTCTTGAATGATCATCTATAAATAGGACATAGTATAGATGGCCTCCAAGTGATTTTGGAGTCATAGGGCCACACAAATTAGAGTGAATGAGTCTAATATTTCTTTCAACTGCGAAGCACTGCTTCCAAATGGTCTCTTGGTATTCTTTCCCAAAGTACATCCCTTGTAGACACCTTCATGATCTTTCTTTAGATTCGGGATTCCATCTATTATGGAACTTAAATTTGGAAGTATTTTGAAATGTAGATGACCAAACCTTTGATGCCAAATTTGACATGGGCTAATCTCAATGTGAATTAGGGCTTGGTTTATAGGAGATATTAATCTGTAAAGCCTTCCTTCTTGGATACCAATAATTTTAGCTTGATCTAAGCTTGAATATTTTCCACAAACATCTACTTTGCCACCAATGAAGGCTACTTTATCTCCTTTGTCTTCTAAACTTAAAATAGAAAATAAATTTTTGTGCAAACCTGGAACAAATAGAATGTTGTTGAGGTGGATGTTGCTTCCATATTCGATTTTTATGGAAGTTTATCCAATGCCCTTCTGTTGATGGTGCTGGACCTGCTAACATGTTAGGGGATCTCCCCGGTAATAAGTCCCAACTAGACCTCAGACCATTTAAAGTAGGATTCCCAGCAGTGGGTAGTAAACTAATGCCTTGACTGTGGTAGCGTGCACAGGTAAGTGTGATAATTTTGTTGAAAGCAAGTGTGTTACCTTGCAACAATTCAAGTGAGATGCATGGGGGTTCTAACACACGGAGTGGAAATGGAAGTGTGTCCCTTAGAAGCCTGTAATAGTACACAACCTGAAAGGAACACACAAGCAGAATGACATCAAAAGTTGGAAAGTGGAATAGTCCACAAACCAAAGTGACAGGTTAAACCAACAACCCATTTACAACAAGATTCATACAATTGCATACAAAATATTTCATAAACAAATGTGTAAGTTAAATAACGTACATTGCTAAAGCAACCAAAATAATCCAACTACAATAACAACATACACATGAAAATGTGTTGGCTTTGTTATATAGTATTAAGTGAAAGTTACATCCATACATACACCATTGACAACCACTAGCCCCAATACTGGAACATTACAGCCAACACTACTTACTCCTCAAAAGAGATGTACTCACTCTACGTTGTGGAGAAGCCAAGGCTCGTCACAATAATCTCCAAGCCTTCTCTAAGTAATGCCTAGCCAAAATCTTGTATTATGAGTTATGAGGTTCTACATATAGAAAAGGGTGGGGTGACCCTTGACATTCCCTTTTGACTCTTGGACTACCCTCATGACTGTTACCGGGAATAGTGTCCACTTGGATGCTGCTATTCCCACTAAGACTGGTAGCTATCTTAGTAACAAACAAGTAAAAAGTCTACTTTCGCTTTCCTTTATGAAAATAAATAGGAGTGGAACAAAGGAGACCAACCTTAGTCTTGCACTTGGTTTCCTCTCCTTCCTGATAGAGCTTTGCCGCTTCTTCTTCATCTACCCAGCTTCAAAGAGCACCTGTGGAATCACAACAACATACTACTATCGAAGAAAAAAGATATATATTCATAAATGACACAGGACCAGATGTGTGTTAACCATACAAATGCATATATAAGTAAACATACAAGAATATGGAGGAAAACTTGAATAGATTTATTAAGATGAAAAGTAGCAAGAGGATTACAACCATATGTTCTGACCCAGCATCATCCTCTAGCAAGAAAGCCCTTCTTCACCTCAAGTAAAACTTAGATCACCCAACATTATGAATATACACCAGAAAACCAACAACACTTCTCTATAAGATACAAAATTCCAGCCTCTGGATCTATGTGATGAGGAATCTATATATAGATGATTGAAGGGAGGTGAGTCATCTTCTGGGGTCTTTATTAGTGTCCTCTCTTTGATAGTTCCTGCTTCTACTTGGAGAATGGTGATCTCTTACTCATCCCTGGTCAAAAACAGAGAGGCAAGTGTCAGAGGGGAAGCTTCTGGAAGATTCCAAGATCTTCCACCTCGCATTTTGTCCCTGCCATTTGTCCATTCCCGACCATCGCACCCTACAGAGGAGAAACTCAGTATGCATCACACCTTGTACACTGGGAAGGTGATATGCATCGCACCCTCTGCAGTGGGTTTTCAGTATGGTCCAGTTTTGACCATTTATGAGAAGTTTTTAGTGGAGAACTTCTGGGAGATGATGTAATCAGCTGACCTTGTTCCTTTAGGTAGTGAAGCAACACTTTTAGGGACTTAGGAGCTCTCAGTTTATGGACATTTATGATTGGGGTTGAAGTGCCCAAAAATGTCTATAACAGTTGCCCCCTAAAGCATGAGGTCGTTAATCTTTTTGATGTCGGGTGAAATGCTTTACTATGAGCATCCAAAATTTTTTCGAGCTGGGAGGCAACCTGTAATAAGATACAATACAATACATTATTTTGACAACATTTTTTCATGATCTAGCTGAGGCGGGCATTCCCATGCTCAGCTTTATAAATTCATTTTCATGTACATAGGACAAACAATCGTCTGTGTGGTAGACTGATGATTTGGACTCATCATCCTTTGATTTGGATGATCATCTATTTGGAAATGATGTACACTTGATGTCTTTATAATCCTGAATATATCGCAGCCCGGATGGATGAAACTAGATCCGGGGTCTTCAAAACTCATTCAATCTTCACTCGGAGTACAAGTCGATCCATGTGAAAAATGTTCTGGAGTCGAACATGGAAAGACATCGCCTGATTACCAGCCAATGATGTAAGCTGTTAACAGGCACGAGAGGATTCACCAATAATGATAATGACCCTCAAGGTACTACAATACAATTCACGTGGTGTGAAAAAGGACTTGGAGCCAAACACCATGTAAAATCTCTTGGTCGAAGGCCATTGATGTAAACCTGTCGCCGAAAGTGAGAAACTTGCCATTGAGGCATGAAAGCTTCAAAGTACTGAAAGGGTTGTTTCTAAGTCAACTTATTGGATAACGAGCTGATGTCAACAAGAAGTGACCCGTCGCAGGAGGGCCTTAATGAATCCCACATAAATGACACGGAACGAAGCAAAAGATTTTGGAGGTGAAAACAATCTGACAATACAGGGTTCAAGGTGGCGGTCATGAAGGAATGGAGCATGAATGTATTGCAGTGGGTGCGACACAGGCAAATTGTTTGAATGACTTCTCTTGAACATATCGGCGACACTCACGATGGTTTGGTAGCGTTAACCCCAAAGATGGATGGTGTGATGGACCAATGGTGATGACCAGTGAACGAAACAACCCAACTTGACATGGATGTGGAAGGAAAGTGTCATGTTCAAGAGCGACTTGCTACTAATAAAGCTTTTTCAAGTTTTCTTCCCAATTTTCCCTAGTCATTGCTGACTGGTACCTCTTTATTTTTGTCAAGATTGACGAGGATAACATATGCTTGTTCTATAATCCGCTCTTCGGGCGAACCTGTTGCTATATTTTAGCGAGCCTAGCGACAATGAAACTCGTTCTTGTCCATTTGGACGAGTTTGTCGCTATTCGGTTTTAACGAGTTTAATGACAAAGATAACTCGGTCCCTTTCAATTTTAGAGAGTCTGAAAGGAACGGAAAGGAGACTCCAACGATTCTTTTTCATCATGTAATCCCTTAAGTTCGAAAAAGGGTAAAATAATACAAAAGGGATGAATCTTCAATAGTTTTAACGAGCTAAACAAGACAAGCGCTCGATCTTTTTGTGTAATAATCCCTCAGGTCCAAAAAGATTAAAATCTAGAGGAGGGATAGCACTTCCGATGACTTTAACGAGCCGGAGAGGCCAATCGCTCGGCAATATTTTCATATTTTATGAGTCAATTGAAAAGAGCTTAAAGGAGACTCGTTTTCGAGGAACGAGTGATGGTTTCGGGTAACAGTTGATTCCAGGTAAGGTTTGGAATTCTCCAATCACGGTAGTGTCACAAGGATGGCTAAGAGAATCGCTCTTCGCAGATGTTCCTCGAAGGGGTAAACAATCATATGGGGTGAATGATCGGCTAAAAATAGAGTGGAGGTGATGATGAAAATGAGACCAAGGTTCAAAAGCTAGCGATAAGGCATTCAAAATGGTTATTTACCGGTTCATTTTTTAATGAGATTAAACGCCGGGGGAAACATTTGCTCATGACTTATGTTTATTTTTTAACGAGCTTGAACTATGCGCTAAAACTGCTCGTGGGGGGTTTATTTTTTAATGAGCTTGAACCTTGTGGTAACACTGCTCACCAGTCATATGATAAGGATGTCTCATTCAAGGTACCATTTTGAAGAGGCTTGCACCTTTTGAAGCTTTGGCTCAAATCCTTTCTTTATGCAAGCTAGGAAACGACCAGTCTTATGGGTTTAAAGGGTTAGAGGTCCTACAAATTTAAAAAAAAAATATTCGCTCTTCGCTTGCATGCGGAAAGGTTTGCATGCCCCTAGGTATAGCGAAAAATTTCCAAGTTACCACGAAAGTTCCCCGTGAAGCAGACCGAATGCTTTCATGGCGATGTCTACCAAAATAGACAAAGGGGAATGGTGCGAATGCATGCCACTCAGCATAACCTTAACGAAGGTATCTTATTCCAGCCTAATCCCATTTTCCTGTGTGGACGGGTGTGTCAGACTAGTCATATATCCCCCGCGAAAACCCACTCTATACCCAAGGTTTTCCTACCGAAACAGACCAGGGTGCATGCCCCCTGGGTTTCAGTCACATCCTCCTGCATCACTCGCGCTCATCAGGTGGACGGACTGGAGATCGATGAGACATTCCTTGCGTGAAAATACCATTTAGGGATGGCATTTTACGATTTGCGATGTGTGAACCGGGGAATGACATTTGGTCTACGAGCTTGACCATTCTACCTTCATGCGGAAAACACATTACTCTAAAGGGTGAGGAGACGATGGCTCCCATGCAATAAAGATAGTCACGTACAAGGAGTAGATTATAGTCCAAGGGTCCTTGAACTACCATCACGTTCATGTGAACGACTTTCCTTCTCAAAGTAATGGGCACATTTAGAAGGATCCCTAAAGGTCGACTAGTTCCTTTGTCGAAGCCTGTCAGATTTCTCATTTTAGGCAAAAGCGATGGCGAACCAAGTGCTTTCCAAGAAGTTGAGGAAGGATACTCACAGAAGCCCCTTCATCGATGATGGTACCAGCCATGACCATTCTATAAGCTTGTACAATGATTCTGAATGGTACACTAGCTAGTAAACGGGGTCTGCCTAGTAGATTCTAGTCGAAGGAAACGACTAGGTTGCTTGGTGGTGGGACCGAATAGATCGCCGGATATGACTCTGATGAACTTCCTTCCTGCGATAAAGGAACGGGTGGACTACCCCCAAGTTCATTGGAGTCTGTTTTTATGAAAAGAATTTGAACGATGTCATTCTCTTTCTCTTCAGTGACGATATCATTCGAAGATGAACATTCTGAAGGCAAGACCGGGTCAACTGCCGTCTCGACCTTTTGACTTTCATCTGGTATGGATTCAGAGGGTTCATTTTCAATGATAGACACTTCGGCCGACCATAATGATGGGCCAGCTGGATTTTCAACCAGCGGAGGACTTGGAAAGAGCTTTTTATATCCAGGAGGAAGCTGTAGCGGTGAAGCAGGACGGTCATCCAAAACTCTTTTGGCTTCGTCAAGGAAGGGACGACGGTGGATGGCGTGATTTCCTTCACACAATTTACAAGGAAATCTAGGATTCCTTTTCTGTCTAGGTGCTTCACTTTCACTTTTTGATGGTGTGCATTCAACATGATCATCAGAGGTTGATGACACCAGATTGTGCAAACGAGGAGAACAGTCCCTTAAGGTCCGAGGGATGCAGGGACAATCTTAGTGATAGTGGTCTCCATTGAAAATGACACAAGGAGATTTAGGTTTAGACAGTGTGGTGTGAGGATTTTCGCTAGATGACGCTTGGTTGCCCCCTTTCAATTTTGGTTCCTTTTTCTTCTTTTCCTTTTTCTCTTTCTGCTTATTCTTCTTCTCAGTTACTTGATTTTTAGCTTTATCGGCTTTACCAAGTGAAGAGGAAGGAGGAGAGGGAGAATCAGATGAAGTAGAAGGTTGGGAGGTAACTCTAGTGTTATCTAGTTACTGACTTGACTATTCAGGAATTACAGGATTCTGAATGATAGAGGTAGAGAAGAGCCAGACAAGCAAACCAATTGTCAACCCTGGAAGTGACAATGTGGCCATATGGGGTGCACCAACATCTCCCCAAGAGGAGAAGGGACTAGGATTTCCACCAAGGGGAAATCCTTGGTTGGTAGACTCCATTTTCTCAACCTAAAGACCAATGAGCGAATTTGTGATGTTATTCCGATTAAAATAAATTTTAGACGATTTGACACAACTTTTTTTTTTCAATTTTAAAGAGTCGAGAAAAAACAAAAGATGACTCTAGTCACTTTCGATTTTTATTGAGCCTGAAGTGACAAGTGCTCAGAGGACCTTTTCCTTTAAGGAGTCTGAATAGGAGCAAAATGGAATTCTCTGGAGATCTACGTAGAGGGGATTACCAAACCAATGGCAAAATTGCAGAATACGTTTTACGGTATGGCAGTCAATCTTCCCGAATGCTGTGTTCAGTGCATTGTGATCAATAGGGCGACAGACACGGCTTCCTAAGGATAAAGGATGCAGCCTATTGTGGTCTCCCAAAATATACTCGACGTACGTAGGAGCACAAGTCTGTACTGGCACTTGCCGTCTCAGAGTGGAGGAATCACCCAACCAACAATGAAAACAACAGTTACCAAGTTTTACGACGCCATAATACGTCTCTAGCCTAGACCTCTAGATGTTGTGCATTAGGTTCCAAAGCGCTGTTAGATTCATTAAATTTATTTTAAGTTGATCTTGCTTAAAAATTTTTCCTTTCAGGTTCATCGTGTGATGTGTATACAATTCCTAAAATGCAGTCTAAGATGATAAACAAACGTTTAATCTTCTTTTGGCAATGAAAATCTTAGCTACTAAGGAAAGAAAGTTAAGAATCTTTCAGCAAAGAGCAGAGAGGACACGCTAAATGCACTGTCCTAATTCAAACCAAGCAGTCGAAATGCAAATGCACATGCATGTATTTGTTTTCAGCCTTCTTAATGTATGAATAATGATAAGAAAGCTATGTGCAAATCTGAATTATTTTTCAAAGTGAAAATCCTCAACAAATTTCTTTTCAAAATGAAGTGAAGGTAAGAGAGACACTTTGCGATTTCGAAATGAAAATTTCTTTTCGACACTTTAAAAACTACTAATTCAAATCATACACAATAGTAACTGTATAATCGACTATCAAGAACAATGGGATTGTCTTCTAAAACTGAAAACGACAGCTACGACACTTTCAGATCAAGAAACGACAGTTCGATTATGCTACTTTTTTGCAAAAGAGAATTGAAAATGGTGCACAATACATAAACACATTTACAGTTCTTTGCACTATGGAGGTAGAATAATGTAAGGAAGGGGGTTTTCATAGAGATACACTGACCATAGACAGCAAAACTCCTGAATAGGACTGAAAACAGTGAGGAAAAAACTAAAGTCTGAAGGTAAAGTTAACCTTCCCTGGCCATCACACCTGTCACACAGTGAATTCAGTATGCACCGCACCTACTCCACTCGGGAAGTGTGATGCATACAGACTACCTTGAAGGCAGGGTGTGATGGTACCAGTGTGAGACTTTAAACAAGTTTTTACTCACAATTTGTAATTCATTTCAGGGATTTAGGCCGAGTAAGTGATGTTTAGTATATGTAAAACACAGGGGTAGATCTAAGGAGGTTACTAGAGCCACCACTTAGGGCAATTAGACTGTTTGTAGACCAATTGTTTAATTCATAAACAAAACCCGGAGATAGACTGAAGCAACATTGATCTACTTTGCATTTGTATAACAAATGCAGTTTGAAGGCTAGCTGGCTTGGCTTCAGGCTCCGTCTGTAAGTTTATAAAAGAAATAAAGATAGGCTAACAAACAATCTAGTCGCTCCCCAGTGGATTCACCATTTTGTTACCAGGAATAGTGGCCACTCAGATGCTGCTATTCCCACTAAGATTGGTAGCTATCTTAGAAACAAACAAGTAAAGTCTACTTTCGCTTTCCTTTATGAAAATAGATAAGAGTGGAACAAAGGAGACCAACCTTAGTCTTGCGCTTGATTTCCTCTCCTTCCTGATAGAGATTTGCTGCTTCTTCTTCGTCTACCCAGCTTCAAAGAGCACCTGTGGAATCACAACAACATACTACTATCAAAGAACAAAGATCT
>APFE030527677.1:38005-53441 GCA_000404065.3 Pinus taeda
ACCCAGCATCATCCTCCAGCAAGAAAGCCCTTCTTCACCTCAAGTAAAGCTTAGATCACCCAACACTATGAATATACACAGAAAACCAACAACACTTCTCTATAAGATACAAAATTCCAGCCTCTGGATCTCTGTGATGAGGGATCCATATATAGATGATTGAAGGGAGGTGAGTCATATTCTAGGGTCTTGATTAGTGTCCTCTCTCTGATAGTTCGTGCTTCCACTTGGAGAATGGTGATCTTTTACTCATCCCTGGTCGAAAAAAGAGAGGCAAGTGTCAGAGGGGAAGCTTCTAGAAGATTCCATGATCTTCCACCTCGCATTTTGTCCCTGCCATTTGTCCATTCCCGACCATCACACCCTACAGAGGAGCCATTCAGTATGCATCACACCTTGTACACTAGGAAGGTGATATGCATCGCACCCTCTGCACTAGGTTTTCAATATGGTCCAGTTTTGACCATTTATGAGCAATTTTTAGTGGAGAACTTCTGGGAGATGATGTAATCAGCTGACCTTGTTCCTTTAGGCAGTGAAGCAACACTTTTAGGGACTTAAGAGCCCTCAGTTTATGAACATTTATGATTGGGTTTGAAGTGCCCAAAAATGTCTATAACAATGACTCTTCACATTACATAGTGACTATTCAGATTCCACTAGTGACTCTTGCAATTTCACTTAAAACATATTTACAATAATACAATTTCCACATATACCCATGTGGGAAAAAATAGGCTTAAGTCAACCTAACAAGACAAACAACATCACTTAGGATCTTGGGGAAAGACCAAATCGATAACCTCCTTGTGGTGGTCTTCGATGACGAACTGATACCAAGCTTAGTACTGCACTATTGTTTCCTTGTACTGTTTGGTGATGTATTTATCCAAGTGGGCCCTTGCCTACATAGATTCCAGGTATATGGTTTTGAAATCCCTGTCCAGCTCATCCTGAAGCATGCACAACAATGTCTTGAGTGTGGTTGGACCATTGATGTACTTCTGCATGTTCTCTACGCTCAACTGTAAGTCATCACTAGTGGCTTCACACATTAAATACTCTATGTACCTACTAACCTCCAGCATGAATTGGTTCTTCCTCATGACTTGAGTGAGGGTTCTAATTGAAGGCATCCTATGTATCCTCACCATGAAATCCAGACTCCTGAACAATCATGCATAAGAAGTCTCAATGCTAGTGATAAGTGGAGGGAGTTGCTCATAGTTTTGGATCAAAATCTGAATATATGCTTTGTCTAGCTCTGCCTGTGGCTTCATCATCTTGTGCAAGTAAAGCGGGGCTCCCTTGTACCTCATTGTCCATTCCTGTACATGCGCAATAACAATATGGATGTCTTTGAGAGTTTGGGTTGTATTCGCACACTGTTGTTGAAAACCGTGTAGATGGATAATTGCTTTATGCATGGTAACAAATATTCTATACATTGTCTACACGATGGTCTCCAGAGTTGATACTTCAGCAAGTATCTCTTTCTTCATTTTTTCCATAGCGGATCATGTGGACTACTCTATTCTCTGCCTGACCTCTTGCGTCGCTTGCCATCTAATCATTCTCTACTATTAATAATTTGACCGTGGAGCTCGTGGATTCTACATAAGCCTTAGAAGCTTCAGCGATGGCAACTATATGTGTTCTAACATCTGATACAATGACCCTTTCTTCCATATGTGCAGGTGATGTGTGATCATCTAGGAGCTGCTTTATTTGTGCCTATACAATCCTTTGTTTTGACTCATCAAATGACAAATTGTACACATCCATCTCCGAATCATCATCAAGGAGAACAACCTCTCCTTGCTCACTCAATATTGGTTATGATTCTAGAGGTGGAAGAGATTGTGGTGCAACCACGGATGCTCTTGGAATGATATCGGTGTCTTGGTCTTATGGCTCCTATTCCGACTCCATGACCATTGCTTCAACCATCTGCTCAACCTGCCGAGTGATTTCTCGAACCTTCACCTTCTCACCCTCTTTTTCATTCGCTGGATGCTCTGATTCTTCAACTTGTATAGACGCAGTTTTCTTTGTGAGTGTTCCTTTCCTTTCCTCTTGTTCTCATTTTTGCTTCTCTTCCCTTTCTCTCCTCGTGAGATCTTTCTTTGCTTTCAACTTTTTTCTATTTCTTGCAACTTCCTCTATGTATCTTCCAACCTTTGTTTCCCTCTCTTCCTCTGTTCTACTCTCCTTTCGCATTGTTGCCTCTTTTCCTCTATCTCCAAAGCTACTTTATCAACAAGAGGATCTACTCTAAAGTTGTAGTTTTTCTCAGCCTCTAAGCTCCCAACAATCTTTCTATTGCCTTTGTCTTGTGATGATTTTCAACTCACTGTTGTTGTTGTTACTTCCTGTGGTGCTGCTGTTGGGCACAAATTGCATCAAGTAGGTACGTGGCCATATAGAATCTTGCTTGCTCATCCATCTCTGGATTCTAAGCACTAGACACATGTAATTTTAGCTAAAGATCCAACATGTTAGACTAGTTGAATGGCCTTCCTTCATTTTCCAACTGATCCAACATAACCACCCATCTCTGCGGAAAGGTCTTCGTGATATCTTAACCATACAAGAAACATGCAAAGATGACCAAGAGTTGGTAGGCCTTCCTGAGTGATTTCATCTTGTAGGCCTGGTTAGGTGTCACTCTGATCTTTAATGGCTCTTTTACTCAATGCTTCAAGATGTCTCTAGTGTTCACATTATTGTTGGGAGTGTAGAATAGCGCATCCATGTGGTTCACCAGCTGTGGAAAGTGATGCATATAATGGTAGTTTTCCATCCTGAAGGTGGTAAGCTTTGTTCCATTGGTACTTCTGAATGTCATCATCTTGGGATCAGTATGTGAGACAATCCAGTGAATGATATCCACACACAGGAAGGTAGGGTACTTGCATGAAACCCTGTACAAGCTTGACTTGTGAATGTTTACATAGCCCTGTCAATATTCCAAATCTTCCTTGAAGCTACCTGCAAATATGTCCTTTATTCCTTGTCATGTCATCTTCATGTCCTTTTCTATGAATAGTTGCATGTCTGCATAGATGGGCAAGTTCATTGGCACCTATTCAACGACATCTCCAGTTCTGCTCTCTACAGTATCCTTTGATCCAAATCTCTTGGAAACCATGTTGCATTTACTGGTGAGACGTTGCTAAACAAATGATGTACCTGGAGACAAAGCGGAAACTCACAATAATCAAATTTCATCTTAAAAACAAAAGCACTTCAAGGATCGAACATGCAACAAATGGAGTAACTATTGGGTAAGATTGTGTAGTTGTGACTCTCAGAGATGAGGGATTGCAAGTTGAATTTGCAAATTTCAGAGCCTCAACATTAAGTGAGAGGTACTGATGATAGCACAATCCATTGTGGCCTGGTGCGGACTGGAATTATACAATGCACATTTTAGTCTGGCTTGATGCTAGCTAGGATTGCACATTGTGTAATCCTAATGGGCAAGACTTGGGGACTGTCTCCTAGAACTGAATAGAGCGCAACTGGAGCTAGTCACTAGAATCCTTTGTGTAATTCTTGGAGCCAAAGCAGAGCATTGAATTCTAGAAATGTGTAGTGTATGTCGAAAAGAGCTAGATCTGAGACAAGGCAACCTAGATTTGCCCAAGGGCAACTTGAAACTGAGTAGATCTGAATACATGAGCGAATGATTGTGTAGATCTAAGTGAATGGTCATGCATGTAATCAAATCAAGTGCATAAATAAGCCAAATGGATGAACAACGAAGCTTGTGGGGAGAGTCACCACAATGACGACCATTAGTGAAGAAACTAGGTTATGCATGTGACGGTTAAGAAAGGCAATGAAAAACTTGAAACAACACTTCTATGAGTTAAAAAAAATTTAAACTCCAATGCTTGTTCAATAAAACATGAAAAACAACACACATAAACCAAGGAAACAAAAGCGATAGAAAAAGAAACAAAAGACTTGAAAATAAAAACTTAACCAAAAAAGTTGTGTCGATCGTGCCGAAGGTTCCTAGATGCGTTGGGAATGCTAGAGCTCTAAGATCGAATTTGTAAATGAGCACTGAAAGCATCCATTAAATAGATTTGATTGATTTAGGGTTTATGATGCACATGCCAAAAATCTAGGAAAAAGCAACAAGTGGCACCAATTTCTAAGATTGATTCAAGTGTAACTCCCAGTGCTAAAAATATATCCCTACTTTTTAGGGATTCTTTTTCCTTTTTGTTTTTTTCTTTTTCGGGAAGGGATTCAATGCATGCATGGATAAAATGCACATTTCTAGAGGGAATCGAGCAACCTGTTGGCACATGCATCGGACAACAACTGAGGGAATGCTTTTGCATAGTTCTTAGGTTGAGTGGCTCTGCCTGCCTCTCATGCTCTACAGAGTTTCCTAGCTGAAGAATAGTTGTCAGCTGGGTCTGCGCAGTTCTAGAGCTAAATGTCACTGTTGGGTTGATCTGCACAATTCTTGAGAGCAAGGCTCATTGCTGGGCTGCACTACGTAATTCCTGAGAGAAAACTAGATGCCCTTTAGGATTGAACAATTTTCCAAGGCAGTGCAAGAACCGGATGAAACCAAGTCATGGGAGGTCAGATTGTGGTTAGAAAACAATGCAAGTAAGCGAACAAAAGTTTTAAATAGAAATATAAATTCAAATGGAAACACAAGTACTTGGGCAGTGCAATATAAGCTGCTGAGATTTAAGGAGGGAAGCTCTGATATGAAGTGAAGGAAAAATTTTGGACGGTGGTTGTAGCCGCTACAACATTGGTGACACACTTGTAGAACTCCAGCTCTCTGTATGGACCTTGTCTCATGTAAAGTGAGTCTAACTCCTCTGGAAGTATTGTTCAATTCTTTGATCGTCATGGCTTTTGTTAGGTTCCTATACCAATAGGTGTCATTTTTCATGATTGACTGTGGAAATGCCAAATGTTATCATCCTTTCCATGCTGCAAAGGTTCCATATTATCAATAAATCAAAAATTCAAGAAAAAGAGAAAGGAAAGGAATCCCAAAGAAAGACGAGGAAAGTGGCTTGTTAAAATGCTACTACTGTACTACATGTTGTATAGCAAGTTCAGAAAGTGCAATCATTGACTTTCTCACAATTGGTCAATAGCCAGACAGTTTAACCCTGGCTAGATCATGTTTAAATTTATTGTTTTAGAATAGAGAATAAGGTCTGCTCAAACAGTTCAAGCTTGGCAGACCACTAGATGAGATAGAGAATTAAAGGGCCCAACTACTCAATCTGAGCCCTTGGTAGAGATAAGGATAGATTTATATAGGAGGGCAGCCAAAAGAAAAGAGGAAAAGAAGGGTTTGCTAGTTCAAATGCACCCAATCAAAGGAAGAAAAAATGTTAGGTGTATTAGGCTGGGTAGGTAGATAATTCTAATGTTACAGAAGCAGGTTGATGTTCAGTTTTAATGAGTATCACAAACATCATGGAAAAGTGGCTACAGTTTAGTGGAGCATGACTGATTTCCCCTCTCATTTCCCTAAGAGCCTTCACTAACATCCCCTAGTGATATTGGGATTTGCTCAATAGTCCTAATTCATTTCATTTGAGAATTACTAAGTGAAATGTTGTGTTTACTTGGTCAAAACAAGCCACATTTCTTGTGTAACATAATCATCCCATTTCCCTTTCATTTCCCTAAAAAATCTAAGTTTTTCCTTATAAACTTAGCATTTCCCTATCATTTTTCATATTAACACGCTAACTTTATTATATAACTCCTATTTAAAGTTTCCCTACCCCTACTATATATAAAAAACAAAAAGCCCAAAAACATTATACATATACCACCCCAGCCTAATATGGCTATATTTTAAATTTCTTGGGAGTCATTGGTCCACTTGGGGCCAATGATAACCCACCACGTGTTCCGCCAGGATTTGTTAGACCTTTGGTCAAACAAATAACCACAATTCGCTGAGAAATAGTAGTGGGATTTAATTAATGTTTGGTTAATTAAAAAACCATATCCGCATACCCCGATAGCCAAAGTTTCAACCCTCAAAATACATACAAAAACATTAAAATAACACGTGCACCCCTTTTCATAAACCTCCGCCACCTTACCTTCCCGTCAACTGTTGGATCACGTTCTCCAGATCCAACGGCCCTCGTGAATGTCGGAGGCGCCACGATGTCCAGACGTTAGTACCAAATGGACAACGGTATTCCTACCGTACCCGGGGACACCTGTCGCATTCCTATTGCATCGGGCCTGCTCTGACATAAACCGCCCCCGTACCAAAAGCGGTCCGATGAATACCATAAACCGCTGACTGGTCCTGCTGCCTACGTCACCATCGCGTCAGCACCACGTCATCACCCGCGCTACTATTCATCCGCACTGTCCGCCATGTCATCCTCCACGTCAATGACAATGTCAGCAACCACGTCACCTTCTGTACTCCACTACTAGACAAAATCTATGTCATGCTGACGTCATCTCCGAAAAGCGCCAAAGGCCCGAAAAAGTCCAAATTTTGTTAAAAAACCGTGAAAGTGATGGTTTGTTGTTTATTTCTATTCGTTGTATTGCAGAGCCTGTGCATGTGAATTACGTCCAATTCAACACCAACATTCCAGTCCTCCACCCAGGCGAATTCACTCTACAAACCAGGCCCCCTCAACTCATTCTGCAACTGCATTTCCACCAGACGTCCATATAATAGGTATTTACTCGAAATTCACTCATAAACCCTGTTTTTCCAAATTTTTCTATGAAAATCGCCCAGATAACCAGAATTCGAACCGAAATCGTAGTGCTGCCTCTGTGCCTCTGCACTATGGTCACCACTATACCCATTTTTTCAAAAGTAATCCTATCAACTGTAGTTCCCTCTGTGAATTCGCCCGTCGAGCTGAATTCGAGCTCATTTTCTCTGCATTCCACTCACAGATCCAACAAATTCAGTCTATAACCCTAGAGAAAAACATAGTGAGCTGATAAAAACAAGAATTTACCCGGATCTTCTTTCCAAGCCACCTGTCTGTAGTTTTCCTCTACAAAAAGAATCCAAAAATGTTCACATATTGAGTTAAATTTGCCAAAACATCCGCAACAGGAGCGCCATTTCCACTGTTTTATCTAGCTTCCCCACTAAACTCTGCAAAATTCATCTTTTTTACGATGAATTTTACCCAGTGAGGTGACTAAAAGATAAAACTTAGTCTGCAATTTCCTGACAAAAGCCTCAGACCCAGAATTCTATTTTCTATTGTTACATAGACCTACATTCCAATCAAAACATAAGCAGTTGAAGCATGGAGGCTCCAGTGGCTCTCAACATTGCACCCTTGAATGGACCACATAAGGACTTGGAATGGTTACATCTGGTAGACAGGGCCTTCCAGATTAAGGATATGATGGGTCTCAAGTCTCACCTGCAAACCTTTTTCCAAATTAGAAATAGCCACATAAGCAACACTCATGTCCTCAGAATCTGGGAATCCAATATGCCTATCTATTACCTCCCTTTAGTGAATGTGCTGTCTGATTTCATCCATTTATGGTATGCAAACTATGATCCCACAAAAAGAGCAATCCTGACTCCATCTAGATCTGTACTCTTTTATATTACTCCTCAGTCCATAAATGAGATGTTGAACTTTAAGCCAACTCAACCTCTGGTTCCTCTCACCATGAAACTTCTGCTTGATCAAGGTGCAAAGCTGCCTAGTTCAGAAATAACAAGACTAGGTCAGTTGTTTATGCTACCACAGTGCCAGCCTAATCATCCTCCTCCTTATCATCAAGTCTCGTTCAATGAGACAGGGAAACTACTAATAGACATGATATCCTACATTCTAGGATGCAAAACTAGTGAGTTTGTTGATGAAACTGTGTTTGTATTGATGTCCATATTCACTCCAGGACAACCCCCTGCTATCCTGTATGACTATGCCACCTTCATAGCAAATAAAATCCATGAGCAATTTATGATTTTGGAGAGAGAAAGAGTGTTCAAGTATACATCCTATATATATCATCTGCTTCTATACTATCATCCTAATAATTTCCAAGTTCCTCTTAAAAAACTAGACTCCAAAGGAGAGAGGAGATCTGTCATTTTCTAGAACTCAGTTTTCCATGAAGTTCACCTCTCACTTTATACATATTGTGAGTTCATTGACATGTTCATTTACCTAGCCACTTCCTTGTTGATGATGACTCCTCCTGGCAGGCTTACTGCATAAATGCGAAGAATTTTACATCTTTCAAGGGGCTACAACATTGGTGACTGGTATTTTTACCAAAACCATACAGTGATCAAGATTTATGGTTGTGAATTATCCCCCTACAAGCTGCCGAAATATGTCCCCATGAGACTCTTTGCCCTGGAATACTTCAGGCAATTTAGTAGTGCAGATTTGACTCACTTCCATGTAAAAACAAAAAGGCACATCTCAAGATAAGACATCAATTGGGACCTTTTGTCCTCAATAAGAGGGAAGAAGCCTGGAATGATGCAGACAAGATGCTAAGAGATGAACTTATGCTGAAACAAAGTTTTTATTGGGCACCATATGACCCTGAACATTTCATAAGCTTTAGAAGAGTAAAAAACAAGATTTCAGAATATGTGCACTAGCCAATCCCTCAAATTGAACAATATGCTAATCGACAGGAATGGGTAGAGGGCACACTAGTTGAAGAGCTTACTGAAGAAGAGAGATTAGAAAAAGAAATGAAAGACTTTGAGAAGAGAATTGACCTGGATTATTTTGGATAGGTCCCTTTCACACTGCCTCAACATATTGGAACGAACACATCATCTGCTACACCTTCACAACAAACTGCTCAAGAGACCACTCCACCTGTAGGAAAAGGCAAAGAAGTACAACATTCGGAGCAGAAAAATACAATGGAAGATCAACCATCTACAGGCCAGGAAAAGGGTCAAGAGCAGGGACCTTCAACATAAGCAAAGGCAACAGAGATCCCTGTGTTACAAACTCCTCTTAATGAGGAAAGAGCCAAAAAAAGGGACAGACCAGAAGAGACACCCACAGGGGCATATACAAATCAGGAAGGTGAGAAGAGGCAAAGGCTGAACCCCTACTCTGAAGAAGAGCTCACAGAGGAAACAACGAGAAACCTTAGGGGTGAGGGAACATCTGAACAACATATCCCTCCATTTTTGGAAACATCTACTAGCTCATTTCAGTAGGAGCAAGAGAGACATCCTGGGGTGGAGGTTACATCCACCAAGCAACAAAGCAAGCAAGGCTCTAACATCAAGAGAGAATTCGCGGAAATCAAGGCTAGAAATGAACCAATGAGGTTCCAGCTATATAACCAATTGTTGTGAATGGCTCCCACCAATCAATAAAGGCTAATGGTAGCCTATGATATTCAAGCAGGGAAGATGACCCTTCGTCACTTCAGGTCCACCATACAGCAGCCACAGTTAGCTGCTGATTACATCAAGATGAATCTGGAAGTTCTTACTAAAGACATCCACCCAATAGACCAGATTGAGTTACACAAACAGGCTGGAGAAATGGTATACTCCACCTTGGTAGACAAAGCATTAATGGCTCATAAACTGCAGAACTCATTATACAACACTTCTGCCCAATTGGAGCTGGAAAAGGCCTCCTCATTAGCCAAGGATAATAGAATAAAATCCTTGGAAGAGATTATCATAGAATTGGGACATGATCCAAAGGATCCCAAAGGTGCACAGGCCTTAATAAGAAAGAAGGAGGAAGACATAGCAGCCCTTAGAAGACAGCTTAAGCTGCCAGCTACAATACATCCTCACACCACAGAGGTGGCACAGCAAAAAGAAGAGGAGGATGTGGTCAATTTGTTAATGAGGATGAATCAAAGATTGCTGGATACAGAGAATGCTTTGGAAGCAACACTACAAGGAAGACAAGAGGAACCGGCCTCTCAGCCAGCTCAAACAGCTCCAACTCTCACAGTTCCTCCTCCAACAGTCACCATAACAGCCCCTCCCACTGATCCAACATCAACAGCAGGTACCTCAACTTCAGTAGCAACTACAGCAGCAGCAATACAAGATGCCAGCTTGAGCATGGAAGAGATGATGAAAGAAATAAAGGCTTTAGAAATCCAAATAGCAGAATTAAAAGAGACTAAGGAAAAACTAGCCAAGATTGAGGTAAGTTATGAAAAATAAAAAATGGTTGTAGTTGAGAAGACAAGGGAAGTGAAGGCCTTAGAGAATAAAATAAAAGCCTTGGAGAAGGACCTCACTCTTCATAGGATTCTAACAAAAATCAAGACCATTTTGTGGGATAAGATTGGCCAATCTATTGCTGATCAATGGATAGCAATACAAACTATTTTTGACCAGATGGAATTGATAGGGGTAGCTCAATACGAAACTCAAAAGGCCAGAGTATTATTGGCAAACAAGCCTGAGCAAGCCAATCAATTGATTCATTTTTTGAATACTCATACCAGTGAGCAATTAGCATCTCTAGACATTCAGAACAGGACAGAGACTATTTTGAGAGTCAAGAAGGTGCTGACTATGAGGAATTTTGTTCAAACTGTAGAAAGAAAATGTCAGGAAATGCAGGCAGAGGTAGATGCCTTCAGACAGAAACTTGCAGTATTACAGAGCAAAGGTTTACCCAACCTATTCACTAGCAATGGGATGTTGTTAGAACATGAACAGTATGATCATAGGCTAAATACCTATGTGACCAATCACATTACAACATCATCAAGCAGCTCAGAAGAGACAATGCCTCCCTTTGGACAAAGTTTATATGATAAACTGGAAAGTTTGTTTTTTATTGAGCATGAGATAGCACATCTCTTTGAATTCCATCCAAATTATTATAGGTATACTGAAGCTGATGAGACATTGATTAAACTAAAAAAGCATCAATTACCAACAGACCAATGGTGGCAGAGCATGTTGGAGGTCTTACCAAGGTAGTTTGGTTCTTCTTTTTGTAAATTGTTTGCATTACAGGTAAATGGTAATATGAGGGTCACCTATCAGAAAATAAAATCGACCAAGGATGGAATTCGCGCTTAAAAGGAGAAACAAACTCGGACACAGGTGGCAAGTGACAGCACATCAGGAACGCAAATCAGGGAAGCACCGATCAACCGACTATCTGAGCCAAAAGTCAGCAAGAACGGGACACATAAAACAACCAATACAACATAGTTATTTCCTCATTCATTGCTGCGCAGTTTTCCACATCAGTTATTGCCCCTGCCAAAGTAGATGGATAAATTTATTACTTGATATTTTCCTACGGGATATTTTGTAAAATTCTTATAAATACTTTCTGAAGATATGTATTATTGTTGGCTGATGAATATCATTCTGGACCTGCTCTGTAAATTTTGAGAACTCTTCTGAAATAAAATTGCTGGAATGCTGTGTTGGTGAATTTGCTGGTTGTGGAATCAATGGCAGAAGGATATATTGCAGAATTCTTGTGTTAATGCACGGATCAATAAGTTTTCTTTACTCTTGTGTTACTGTATTTGTGTTTTATTTATCATATGAATATCATGTTCTAAGTTACAGGAAAAAAGGATAACCCAGAATTTACTTTGCTGTACTCTGTGTTCAATTCCTGTAATTTTTTATGTTTTCCACAGGACTAGCATAGGCAAAAATTCTTGACTTCTCTTGTCTCCCTGCTTCTTCCACTCTAAATATCATCAAGGAATTCTTAATTTCTCCCTGATAATGTTTACATAATTTCCGTCTATTAACATAATGAAAGATTCTTGATTGCCTTTCATTCCTTGACTTCATTTCATCCTATTTCAGCTTGAATGTTGTTTTGTGTTTAATTATCTTGCTCTGTAGTTTTCCTGTTGCCAAAGAAACATACCCAGAAGTTTATTTCCATTAGACTCCATCAACCCAATGGTATGAACTTCTCTCAAGTTACTGCCTTGTTCTACTGAATGTCATCTTCCAAACACACAACAAAACTTGTGCTTCATAACTAGCCTAACATATAATCAAACAAATCTAAATCACAAAGAGAGAGCCCTCTCTGGTTGCAGATTTGCTAGGATCTACAACTAAAAGATTGGTTAGTGGTTACCTCGGTCGTATTCCCTTCTGGAGCTAAGGAACAACCTGAGTGATAACATTATTGGCGACTCCACTGGGGAACTTGAATGAATGTTTGTTACTACTGTCTATTTTCTAAGGTAAGCCCAAAACCTCCTGCATTTCAAAAAATCTTCCTTCAAAATATTGCAGAAATTAGTAATATTCAAATACTCCCAGAAAATACCAAAAACAAATTTAGAAGATGGCTCTAAAAAATAAAACTCGTTACACCAGATCAAACCCAGATCTTAATCCTCTAGCTATTTTTGAAAATCCTAACTTGATCCCTAAAACCCTTAGGAAACAAGAAAGTCTAGAATCTGCTAATTTAGACCTTGATATACTTCAGAAAAACCTTACAAAATCTTAGCTTACCCCTGGGAGAGCAGCAATCCTTTCTGTCAATACTACAACCTCTCCAAGTTCTTCATCCACACCTCAAAGTATTCTCTCCACTCCCCCATCCACCGCTCATATTTGCACTCTTGTCCCCGTTGTTCCAGCCATATTATTCCTTCCTTCTGTCCCATTTATCCCTATAAATATGGCAAACCGTTATGCTCCTTTGTAGTTGCTTGCCAATCCAGGGGCTATGCCTCAAGACTACCAAATAAAAATCACCTACTTTGATGGTACTGGCTCCTATACAGGTCAACAACACACCAAGAAAATGCAAGATTATTTTGAGAACTATGAAATTGATGATGATGATGTGAGAATGAAAATATTTGTCCAAAGTCTAGCTGGTGATGTGAGGACCTGGTTTAGAGCACTTGCTGCAAATTCTATAGAAAATCCAGAGGCCCTTTATCAATCCTTCTTAAACAGATGGGAAAATAATAAAGACCCTTTACACATTTTAATTGAATATGACAAATTGAAAAGGGGCCCACAAGAAACCGTTCAAGACTATTGTGCCAGGTTCAACAATGTTTATAATGCCATTTCTCAGAACCTTAGACCTCCTCCTGACTTAGCCTTGATCAAATTCCCTGATGGATTTTGCATATCAGTTGAGGGAAAGAGCCCCATTAAGCTTAGCAGACATACATAATATAGCCATTAATGTAGAGGCAAACTTGATTACTAAACGAAACCGGGCTAGAGCTGAAAGAAGAACAACTTTCAAAGAAGAGCCTTCTTCATTTGAGTAAAAGCTAGATGCAATCATTAAAGGTATGGATAGACTAGGAGATAGAGTGGAAACTATTGAAAGGAAATCATCCTGGGAAGGGCAACCAAGTAAAATAACAAGAAGCCCAAACTTTAGAAAAAATCAAAACCCTAACACTGGAATGACTGGCCTTGATCAGAACATCAGACCCCCATTTCAAGAGAATTATGCTGAAGCCTCAACCTCTAGTGAGCCCACAGAGGACACCCAAATTAATCTAATGGGTTTAAATAGTGAGCAACAAATTTTCCTAACACAAGATGATCAAGAGGCTCATAATTTAAATCAATTTCAAACCAAGTTTGGAGAATCATTTGATTTCAAAGAGGGCTATGATGCAACAGTCTATGAGGTTCATAAGCAATACAAATTGAGAAGTAGAATAATAAATGTACTTGAACCTACCAAATTGAAAGATACCAAACAACCCAAGGGAGCTAAGGATACTTCTCCCCACACAGAACTCCCTACTGAGACAGACCTCAACCGAAAAGAGCCCATCATAGAGGACATTTCAGACCTGCAGTCATCAAACAATTAGCCATCTTCCTCCTCCTTTCCAAAAGAAATTTTAAATAGATCTGCTGTAGGAAATTCCAAAGCAGATGTAGTTCCTAACAATAGTCCTGATAAAGAAAAGAGCATGGAAAACACAACAGAAAAGGAAAAGTTTGCTGTCCACAGTACAAGAATTCAAGTGGAAAAACCTTTCGACCTAGAAACAGAAATAGGTAATATAAAAATAGCCATGCCACTATCAGTTGGCTAAACATGAGGTTTATAGGGAACAAATTAATAGGTCACTTCAAATATCAGAGACTAGGGATGCAGTCAATGTCCTAGATGACCAATCAGAGCTGTTTTTTGGTCCTGAAGTCAATGGTAAAATAGTAGATGGAGGAGTGCCTCCATTCTATCTCAGCTTGAACATTCATGACAAAGTACTACATAATGCAATGTTTGACTC
Organism: Pinus taeda; assembly: GCA_000404065.3. NCBI lineage: Eukaryota > Viridiplantae > Streptophyta > Pinopsida > Pinales > Pinaceae > Pinus > Pinus taeda. The sequence goes on from APFE030527677.1 coordinate 52,256, forward strand.
GGGAGCTTCCCATAACCTGATGCCTAAATCTGTGATGGAAAAGCTAGACCTAGACATCACAAGGCCATATAAGGACTTGTTCTCATTTTATTCCAGCCAGGTCAAGTGTTTAGGCATAATTAAAGATCTTTGTGTATCTTTAGTGCAATATCCAACCAAAACAATCTTGACCAAGAAATTACAAGAGCAAAAGCAGAGAATTGATGAAGACGCAATACAAAGGCAAAAGGAGCTATCGGCGGCACTAGAGCAGTTAAGAATATCAACTGAGGGAACAATGAAAGCGAAAGATGAACAAATCGCTCAATTGACCACTCAAATTGAGAAAATGAAAAAGCTCCCTCAGATAGATGAGTTCAAGGCGGAAGCGCTTCAGCTAAATAAGGGATTGATTAATCAGGTTAAGCTATTATGTCAACACATTATACGAGCAGAATCATTGTGCGAATTGGCAACATCTATAAGCGAAAAGGTAGACAAAGCAAGGACCGACTTGGATTAGGCCGAAGAAACACTGACAAAATTTATAGAATGGCAGGATTCCGATGTAGGCCGGGCAACTAATCTATCGAGAATTCTGGAATTGCACAAAGAGATATTATTCACAGAATGGCAATCACAACTAATGAAATCAGAAAGAGCAACTTCCAGATGCAGGACAATCAGTGGAAATTTGGTTGAATTAGTAAATAATACACTGTATTTATCTAACATAATTTTCCAATGCACTCCAGGTCAATTAACAACAACAAATATATTGGAGCACTCATGCTATCCGGAGATGGAGAAAAATGCAAGATTGATCGCTGGAATCAACAGTCTGACGTGGGATGCTTATTGGTTCTTCTTAATCAAGCCATACATCCAAAGAGCCGCCTTGAAGTTCCTAACCGATGTTGTCGGGTATATTATACCCGACATTCAGGATGCCACCTTCGCCGCCCAATTCAGTTTACGCCTCAACAAACCGCCAGAAGTAGAACCAATGCTTGCGATAAGCCAACTAAGGTTTAAGGGAAAACAACCTGAGGCATGACTCACTTTGCCGACTGCCAGATCGCCCCTGAAGAGATAGACCACATTTACTGATACCAATTTAGTAGGATTTTGTTTCATAGATCTTTTTAGTTTAGTAGTATTTATAGACCCTTTCATGCATTTAGAAAGGGTCGTAAAAGTTTTGTAT
>APFE030527690.1:1187-33668 GCA_000404065.3 Pinus taeda
AATCCATAGACATGATCCATATGTCTAAAAATAGACTTGCGCCAAAAATAGCCTGCGGGCCCACTTAGTGAAGGCGACTCTTTTCACTAAGCTCCATCATCTTGTTGCAATCTCAACACCTTTCCTCTTTCTGTCTTGAGCAACAAATGCAGAGGGCTCTCCTTATTCATTGTTTTGAATCCTCCAACCAACTCATCAAATGTCAGAATTTTTTCATTGTTGTTTAAAGTAGTAATGAAGGTTTCACAAATAGGAGGAAGGCCTTGAAGAGTGACAAGCACTAGCTCTCTATCAAATATAAGTTCTCTAGTAGTATGCAATTGATCCCTTAGTTGGGATATCCTCATGACACAGGATTGCACAAATTCCCCCTTATTCATCTTAATGACCTTGAGTTGATTCTTCAAGGAAATAATTTGGTTCAAATTGTTGACCTCATACATCCCAACCAACTTTTCATAAATGTCCTTAGACTTCTTCAATTTTCCAACATAAGTAAATAAATGATCTTTCAAAGAATCAATAATAATTTTCTTGGCTTTGAGCTCACCTTTCTTATATTTGGACTGAGTAGCAGCAGAAACATTTTTCGGTGGCTCAAATATGTTTCCTTCTACATATTCCAAAATATCATTATCATCCAATAAGACTTCCAACCTGACCTTCCAAGCAACAAAATTTGATGAGTCATCCAACTTCTCTGTATCCTTGAAGTAAGATGTGGACATCTTAACCAAGTCAAATAGGCTCCTTTAGATTCTTCCAAAGATGATTGCTTCAAAGGTGATTACGTTAGTCTATTGTCTCCTTGGTCTTGTCTCCACCTCAGTTATGATACCATGTTAATTTTTCGATGTTCTATGCTAGTACAATCACTTAGCCCAATTGTTTCTTCAATTAGCAATCACTTTTAAATAAATTTAATCTTCCAATAACAATGAGAAATTGTAGATAGAATAATAATTCAAATGAAATAGAAGACAATGAAGAACATGAGACAAGAGAGACACAAGATTTCTTCAAAGACCAGGGGAAAACCCCACAAGGGGGAAAACCGTTTCAAATTCTTCTTCTATTAGATTGTCATCAAATGTTCAACAGAGAGATTACAATGTTCTAATTCAACAAGAAAGAGTCAAAATTAAATATTTGGCTTATCCAACAATTCATTAACCAATATCCAAGAGATGAGCCCAAAGTCAAATTTGGTCAACAAGTCAATTTTTCAATTCTAGTCGAAGTCAACAACAGTTGTAGCAGCCCTAGCAAGTCAATGGTCAATGGTAAAAACTCCTTGAATACAACTCTATTAATAGTAAAAAAGTGTGACCTTTATTGCTAGTAAAAAAAACAAAAATAGTCCTAAAATAGTCACTCCAAATCTAGTCAAAGTCAAACTTTGACTTGCTGAAACCCTAGTTGTAGATCTGTGGTCAACGCTAGTCAAACAACGTAGAAAAATTTAGTCAAATATCCTTTTACTTCAACTCTCCAAAATAGATCCAAATCTAGTCAAATCAAGTCAAAATGAGCAAAGTCAACGCTAGTCAAAGGTTGGTCAGAGTTCTAAAACAAAAGTAGAATTTAGCCAAATCAGAAAGGCTATCTCTCCTCTTTGTATGTGTGAAAGGAACCTGTAATTTTAAGAAGTTTTCACACCTCCAAGAGAAGAAGAGATGTGCATTGTGATGCTCCAAAGTGATATGAATTATGGTGTATTTATATGCTCCTTCGGTGGATGAATTTGCTTCCCAAGATTGACTTGAACTTTTTCCTTGACCAACTTGAACTCTTCCAAGGGAAAATAGGGTCTTCCTTAGATTAGGAAGGTTATCCAAAGGAGGGAATTTGTCCCTCAACTACCAAATTAACAAGTTCAAAGGTGTGTTCTATTTAAGAATAGGGTATTTTTTAGTTTCAAAACATGTGTCTAATTGAAAATATTATTAAAACTATTAAAAAATGTTGCAATCTCAGTGTCCATCTATTTCATTAACCTCTTTGTCCATTTCACTATTTCATTATGATTTGTCTCCTCACGTGGCTTATATTCTCCCCTCTCAACAATACTCCCAAAATGCTTTGAAGGGCATGATGGGAGAGCTACAAATGCACTTATAGAACCCTAATAATTTCGAGAGAAATATATGGTTGGGCCTACTAGAAATTTGAAGCCTATATGTATAAAGAGGATTGTTGTGAGTCACACATTCATCATTAAATGGGTAAATTCTTGTTACTAATTGTTTAATTTTTATTTTTTTTGTAAGTCGAAATTATATTCATCTAGAAAAAGAGATATACACCTGAAGTAACAAAAAATAGGTGGTTTCACCCTGACCAGGTTTGTTGACCATTTTTTGCAACATGTGACAAAAATAGAAAAAAGAGACTAAGGACATCGTCCATAAACGAGAAGGCCACTGACACCAAAAGACAAACAACACATAGAAAACACTTTGGGGCATGCTAGTCATCCATAGTGATGGTCGTTGGGTTATCTGGGGTTATTCCTGGAGGAGGCAGAGGGCAGAAGTTGCACTTGACATGCCCTTCAAAGTGCATCATCCATGTCGCAAGCTTTTCCACTTTTTCTGAAAGATGGTTTTGGCTACGCCATACCACCACCACGCGCTCTCTAACCTAGCACTGAAAGTAGTGCATCCTATCCAGGCTGGCCACCAGCTCAACATGTTCCTCCCTTCGGGTCCTTTCATCTGAATCCACCCAAGCCAACAAAGTTTGAATTAGCTCGTGATAATTCTCTAGACAACAATGTTAAATTACCTGCGGGTTGGGATCTGAATGTCTGCTAGACTCCTAGCTAACCTTACCACCATGCTGCACACCACCACATCATTGAGGTTACTAAGAACGTCCTCCACGAAAAGTCACCTGCTTGCTACCGTTGTTGCCACCACGCGCTGGAACACCCATCTGCCTAGAGCAATTGACAGTCTTGCCACCCCAACGTATCCTAGTTTCCACCATTCCTAGCTCCATATATTGAATTGGCCTTTCCTGGTCCCTATGTCCCGCTGAGCTTGTCTTGGCAAGGAGGGGGAACACCCACACCGAGGGGAAGGCCTCATGATCAATAGACCAACAACACCACTACTTGTACCCAACTCAAGAGTGTTGGAGACACCGACAACCTTTAGGGCCCAATCCACTGTAATTCACGAAGACCACCTCACCTAGAGCCTAGACCTCCCATCACTCAAAATACTCCACAAACAACCACATATAATAACTTGACTACTACCACTCCACCAATTGTGCACTCCAAGTTTTTGGCCCTTCAAAGCATCAACAACTTGAGCAACTAGAGATAGAATGGATAGGTTAATCTCACCCCTGGTCGAAGCTCCCCAAAGGGCCTCTCGCAGACCACACAGTGACCTTCAAAGAGGCAGTTCCATTATCCCCATAACACACAAGAAAACACCCACGGAGACACAAGGCACGCCAATTCTTGGTCCAAACGCCTGAGACATGGTATCCCATGCATAACCACCGCCACCCCCAACAACACCGCCAAGTATACCACCTCGAACAACCTCTAGTGGACCAATTGTTATCACTAAACAAATTTCAAAGAAAAGGGGTAAGGTAAGGAAGAATTGGTCTTGGTCACTTTCGTGTTCCTTTCATGCATAAGAAGCACTTGGCAAGCTTAGGGTCAGCATATATCAGAGATTTCCATTTCAACTCAAGCAAGGCAGTTAGCACTCAAGAAAAAGGATGTAGCTTTGAGGAAGTCAAAAAGGAAATTGATGTCTACCAACCTTGAGATTGCCCAATTCAAGGAAAGGGCAAGGAAACATGCAATTGAAAAGGAAAATTGAAGATCTGAAGACACAAATAAGCCAACATGAATGACATTCTTAGCCAAGGAAAATCTCATGGCAAGTAAGGTAATCCTAAATTTTAATATAGACTACCTTTTGAAGTTTACCTGGAAGAATGGTGTCAAGCTATTTAGTTTTGAACAGCCTCATGTCATATGGAAGAGTCATTACAAGATAAATAATCTCAAGGAAATCAAATTTTGGCATTAAAACTGTGTTTTTGAAATTATACAACAGTTTCATAGCGCGCTACGAAACTGTTGAAGATGATGCCTAATGCACAGCAGTTTCGTAGCGCGCTACAAAACTGTGGTAGCTTCATGTTATAATTCGGTTGACTAATTTGAGAGACAAAGGGCAAATATTTTTGAAAGGAAGTTTATGAAGAGGATCATTAACAAAGTGTGAGCATCCAGCAAGGGCAAACAAGCAGAGAAAGAACATATATGAACTCTAAAGCTATGTGTTATAAAAATGATCATTATTCATAGCTAGTTTTGTTCATAATGCTTTAGGCAACATTAAAGAGGTTTTGTTTTCACATATGGGCCAAGTCAGAAGTGTATGTAAAATAAGATAATCCAATGTAATTTTATGAAGAACAATAGGGATAATTGATTTCGAAGATCCTTGTGGAGACCAAAAGCAAAAAGGAGGAACCTTCTCTCCTTGTTTTTACCAGTCCATTTCTAGAAGCGTTTCTGAGCAGTTAAAAACGCATCTCTGAAAAGTGAAAGAGGTTTTCATTATTAAGATATTGAAGTACAAAAACCTCTTCCACTTTCTTCAAATCCATTATGATTTGAGAGAAATGAATGACCAAACTTGCGTTATGAAACTGTTGTAGGTGCAGTTTTTCACAAGCATATTTTTACACCTGTTTTTCAAAGACTCATTCTAGGCGGTAGGAAATATGTTTCAAAAAAACAAGAGAGGTTTTTGTTCAACATGGATTGGTTCACAAAAGCCTCCTTCAGTTTTTCCAAATACATTTTTTATGAGAATATATGAGCTCTGTCCCAAGACCTATTTTTCAGCCAGAACAGAGCAAGGAACAATCTCCTAGTTTCTAGGAACATTAAAAGGATGAGTCATCAAGGGCCAGCTAGAGGGTTATGAGCACTATCAAATTCGAATTAATGGAGTTATAGGTGTCAAAAGGAGTGTTTAATTCCTAGATAAGGTTGTTTTGATCATAATGAGGAGTTACACTCCTAATTGTTTTAGGTCTCTAGGACTGTTAGTTAGCTGTCATTTGCATTTAATAGTTAGTTTCAAGTGTCAATAGGTGTCAGGTCAGGTGGAATTCGAATTTTCCTCATCCTAGATGAGGAATCTAAGTCATGTAAAGAGCTCTATATATAGGAGAAGATCTAATGTACAAAGGGTTGGAAATTTTTCAAAGAACACCCATATTGTGCTTTTGTAGAAGACTATGTTTTAATGTAATGTAGTGATTTGGCTTTGTTCCTCAGGATTCAGAAGGAGTTCAATGCTTAATTTGTCCTATGGTTGTCTTCATTTTATTTCTTGCAGTAGTATGAATGCATGATTACTTAGAACTCATTGGCTATGCTCTATCTTCCTTCATGTATTTGTAGATTGTGTCTTCCTACATATTTCTGATGTGTTACTGATATGTTGAACTCCAGATGCCCTGACTTCCCTGCAAAGTTAATGTTATTGCCATACTGAAGCATTCCTTGACTCCATAAGTCCAATGGATGTTTAGTGATCATGTTCAACCATTCATATTTCTTCACTTGTTTCATAGGGTCAGCCATCTAATCCATTATCAATATCATTAATCCTTTGAGAGAGCCCTCTCAGGTTGAGGAGGCTAAGCCTCAGTCAAAAGTTGGTTTGAAAGAGTTACACAAGGCCTTCCTAACCAACAGCCTATCAGGTCAAGGTTTTGTGATAACACCAACAACTCACTCCTTCTAAATTCCAATGTAACCAGAAATACCAACTTACCCGAACCACCTTAGGCCACACTGTGCATGCGCAGAAAAGCACGAGGTGCCACCTTTGGAGAAGAACAATGATAAATTTACAGTACCAATATTCACAGGGGAAGGTCGACAACTGCTGCCCTACTCTAAAAATCCATTGTCTTTGCTTCTGTTTGTTCGCAGAATACCAACCGAGAGCACAACACTAAACTGAAACGCCAACACAAAATCCATAGCAATGAGTCATCCCTCTCCTTAGATCTTTGTCACCCACACTTGCTGAGACATTAAATTGTTTCACATGGGTGCCTTTACGTATGTCGGTTCAGACGTGAGGATAGGGAGGTCGGTCCTCCACCTGTACGCGAGTTATTTGCAGTCATGGGACTTGATTTGCCATGTGCTATGGGATTCTCACCCCCATTGGGGATACTAATTGTTTAAATTGTAGTGCATTTAGGGATCAAATTCAATTTCTTTGTATGGTTGTATCATGCAAGCATGTGTGTAATAAAAATTTGTAGAGAGGTAACAAAAACAAGGTCATTTTTAATCCAAATTGATTCATTGTTTTATGTAGTCTATACAACTTTAAAGCCATATAAAAGTATTTTTTGACCAATTTGTGTGCAAAAGTCATTTATTCATGCAATGCATGAAAATTGAGAACTACATAAAAGTTTTGTGTTGCCAATTTCTATGCAATGTTCAAGGAAATATATTAAAGCTATGCAATTTTGTAGCTATAATAACTATAATCTAAAGTAACATTGACAAAATAAAGATTTGAGAAAAAGGTCATGCACTCCAAGTGAAGGAGCTTGATAAATTCAAATGAAAAACAATCATTGAGGAGATGTTCAAATTGAGTGTTTGATAGTACTATGTAAGAATGGGAAATAGAAGTATGATGAGTCTGTCCTTGCATTCAACATTGATTTTTTTTCAAAACCTTTCACTTAAGTAGACTATTTGTGATGCTTGAGGTGTGATATTAATCGTGTAGAAAATAGTGTGGTTTTTACATTGAAAAATGTGGATATGACTAGAAGTCCTTGTAAATTATTTTCTATAATCAATCTAAAAATATGTTTGTGTTGCTCTTTAAATAGGTGTTATAGAAAATAGTTTGTGGTGTATTCTGTAATCAATCTAAAAGTAACCAAGAAGGGAAAAAACTTACATGAGCACTCAAGCCTTGTTAGTAGCCTAATCATCCAAAAGGGCTATAAGGAAACAACTTGGGATTCATAGGGTTTTGTAAATCCCTCCAAATCTTGGTGCATGCCCATTGATAATGAAAGGTTGAGAAAATTTTGGGCATTTTATTAGCAAACGGAAAAGATTGAGAAAAATCTAGCCTCCTTTACACATTGAAAGACTAAGCAGAATCTAAAAGGTATGAAAAGTTTACACATTTTTTTATGTTTTCTCAACACTACGATAACTAGAAAGTCCATCGTTATATCATTTTTCATGAGGCCTTATACAAAAATAATTTCATAAAATCGATATGCTCCAAACTACATTTACTAATGTATACTAATGTTACAATATGCATTACTGTGTCTTATCCTACTAAGGTAAGAGATAATGGCTCTATCCACGTATTCTCTTCCCTCCTTATAGCAAGGAAAATGTTGTGGCCCTTACAAGCGATGTATGAAGCCAATATCAATGTCTCCTTAGTTGCAAAGCATAGATCCATGTTGCCATAAACACTACCTAAGGTAAAAGAGCCACTGGCTAATATGGCTACAAGGTGTGCCAAAATATGACAACTATAAGAAGTTAAAAAAAATACTAAAAAATATAAATAAATATAAATTAAGGGTGTCAAAATGTATATTAGGATTCAAAATACTATAAAACCCCTAATAAAAATATATTAAGGTTTACAATTCTTTTATAATTTTCAAATATTATTAGGGTTCCTATCCTTTTTATAATTCCAAATAAATAGAATTTAAATTTATAATATAGATTGTATTTAAAAAGTTATATAAATTGAAAATATTTATTATTAAGTTCACCTAAAAATATACTATGGCAACAAATAACACACAATCTAACTCTTGTATTTTACAACAATTCAGATATACAATCTTGAAAAGTTATTTCACCATTAAACCCCTTAACACTATAACTAATATTTATGTAAAAATATATCTAAAATCATATTAAACATCGAAAAAAGATGGTGGACTAAGCAATGAATATGGTATTAAACATCGAAAAAAGATGGTGGACTAAGCAATGAATATGGTAGAAAAAATTGACCATCTGCCATTTTGAAGATATAAAGACATGACGAGATGCTTTCTTGTGACAGTCGAGCACGAATTATTGTTGGACGAGAGTCTGTTTTGTTTTTTAAATGGATTGAGATTCAGTTCTTCATTGTTTTCCTGCTGGGGAAAAAGATAACCCGTGTGATGGAGAAAATGGTATAACTCCAATAAAAACTGAGATGATCAAAAAGAATTTAAAATCTTCGACACCATAGATATGTAGTCCCATTGTCTTGCTACATTAGTTGAATGATGAATCTTTTGCTCACGAAGATAACAAGCATCAAACATCCGCCCACTTACCACAACTTGTATAGTTCAAATCACCAATATAGGAGATAGAAGATCCACTCCAACCATCTTGTAATGATGTCAAGTTCATTTATAATAAACATGGTACAAAATGAAACAATTTTATAAGATATATAAACATCCAACTAATGAAACAATACTTATTAGACATATAAACCTGGTACAGAATGAAACAACTTTTATTAGACAGGCTTTAAAGAATTCATTTCATAGTTTTAAATAATTTGTATAAATGATATTGTAAAAATAAAGACATCAAAATATGAGTTTTGGATGTGTTCTAATAACATTAATTAAAAAAAGAAGTTGAGAGCACTTACAGCTGATGATTGATGATGATTTCTTTGTTTCAGCAGCAAGTCATTAATGTCCTTTACAGTAACATCCCAAAGACGGAGAGGCACTGATTCCGGGTGCCCGGAGTCTGAACATATACTCTTTCCCAAATCTATTAAGTTATCGTGCATCCTTATCCTATTTTCACCATCTACTTCCACAAGACACTTCTTCCATAGATTTTTAAACGCTACCCTACCTGCCCAGCCGGATTCGCGCCATATTCTTATCCAGGTGTCTTTGTCTTTTCCTACGGCATAAATGGCAATGTCTAAAAATATTTGCTTCTCCTGATGAGTAAGGGAGTTATAACTAATTAGAAGGCTATCCTTTATCTGTGTAGGTAGTGTTTGGGGAAGTCCCTGCAATTGATCTTCCCAGTCAAGTTTGTCCTGATTACACAGATGCGCCCCCAATACAGTCAATGATAAAGGCATTCCATCACATACCTTTAAAACCCTTTTTACCAGAATTTCAAATTCATCTGGTGGATGTGGTCGATCACCGAAGGCATGCCGGCAGAAAAGCTCTTTCGATTGGAATTCATCAAGGCCGGTTAACCGATAAATTGACGACTGTGCAAAATTTGCACTTTCCAGGACATGCCTATTACGTGATGTAACTACAATCAGACTCTTGGGGTCGAGGACATACTTAATCTGCAGGAAGGCATCCAGCTGAGCGATACTATCTACGTCATCCAGTATTATAAGAGCGTGACAATATAAGAGATGACGTTTGAGTATCGCTATACCTTGATCCCTATTAATTTTGATTTTTAGATCTTTCAAATCGGCAATCAGCTTTCCCTGCAAAATATTGAGAGATTCACCATGTGCTTTCACATTTAATAAAAGTGAAGATTTATCGTATTCTGATGCCTTACTGTTGAAAAAATATTGGACAAATGTCGTTTTCCCAACTCCACCAGGTCCTATAATCCCCACAACCCTGGCCTCCCTGGGCTCCTCTTCTTGTTGTGATAGCACATTCCGTTCAAAATCTCGTAATTTTCTCTCCAAACCAGTGGGATATTTTGCAACATCGAACTGTGGTTTTGGAACAATATTCAACACACCTTGCACGACCTTACGCAACAGCTCCACTTCCCCACTGATCAATTTTCATGTTCAGAGGTTAAAGCAACTAGTTAGAACAACTTACCTGAGTTGTAATTGTCCTCTCAATCCAACAAATTATAGAAGCTAAAACAGATTGGGATTGTCAGAGATACTCACCCTTTGCATGCCTGCAGCTCGAAGCCGGCTTGTACTGGAACATCATTAAGAGCGTCTTTCCACTTCTGAATAGTCTGGCGGTCATAGCGCTTCTGCTCTTCTTGCTTGTCCAGGGCTTTAGCGTACGGTCCTCCATACCGGAGATCAGAATGCTTTACGTTGTAGAATACCGGAAGAATAGTAGCCTGGCCTGACTTTACAGACTCCATGATGAGGAGGAGTTCATGTAGGCACCAATCAGATTCAGCATAAGTAGGACTAAAAATCGCTATATGGACATAAGCCTTTTGAAGAGCGGCCTTTATTTGAGAAGGAACCGCTTTTCCAGGTTTCATTTCGTGTTTGTCCACAAACACATGGAGTCCCTTCTCTGTAAGCTCTGTGTGGAGATGTTGTGCAAAGGTATCTTTGACGTCTGGCCCGCGGTGATTGATAAACACTTCATAGCGGCGACACAAAGACAACGCAGAAGCATCAGCAGCGGAAGCAGTCTGAAGAGGGTGTTCCATTGAAAATGGAATTCAGATTAATTGGCCGGAAAGAAAGATACGAGTAAACATGGATGCGCATGGAGGCAATGAGATGCAGGTACATGGGCGAAATTGCACACCAGTTAATTGTACCGGGACTTCGAAAGCTACTAGTCATTACCTATCAGTACGCGTTTACAAGTAATGTCATTCGTCAACTACCAATCCCCGCTGACCGGTTGTTTCAGTTGTGACGAGGTACAAATTTGGGCGCTGTCGAAATCGCTCTTCTTTCTTCCTCGCGTTTAACAGTGCTGTCATTCCTCAACTACCAATCCTCGTTGATCAGGTGTTTCAGTTGCCACAGGGTACAAATTTGGGCGCAGTAGAAATGCCTCTTCTTTTAATTTGGAAAACTGAAAATTAATTACGCCTTACGTTACCTTTCTAGTGTCGTTCTATGTTACGAGAAACGAGAACGAGACGATAAACGCAATTTTGAGGTTTCGCATTCAAGAAACTGAGGAGAGGGAAAAAAACATTAAAAATTCTTTAAAAATTCATTTACTAAAATACCAATTATTCCAAACTCATCCTTCTTCCTAGCAATTATATTATATTACCAAAAATTCAACAATAAACTATTGGCTTTTACCATGCAACGAAACAAAACAAAACACAAACAACAAATTACCAATTTAATGAAACTAACTAAATACCTAGAAATGTCATCTTCCCTTTTAAGTATATGTTGAGTGGGGATTGCTCTCTGTTGGGAACCATAGATTTGTGTATATAGGTGGACATGGGAAAGATCTGTGATCAGCTTGTACAGAGAATTGCTGGTTATAATAAGTAAAAATCCTGGTTATAGAATGATCATCTGATTCATTCCAGAAAATTGTTGGGGGTTAAATTCTTCATCATCTTCCATTCAAAGACATATCTATTGGACCGTCAACAATTTTATTCAATAATTATTTAACATAGTTAATAGCGCCCAACTAAGATTTTGTTATTAGATAGACATTACAGATTTGCAGGTTTCACATTTTCAATTCATGATCTATACAGAGCGAAACTAAAGATATTAAACTTTTGACATTACAAATAAAAACCAAATCATTACTTCGATCATTGAAAAATTATTCATCCTAAATTGTTACTCTAACCTGCGCAACTGGAAAATGAAACTAGTTGTCTTTCTGCATGCCGTGCATTTTGCGCAATGCTTTTTTGGACGAGAGTAAACCGGAGTTTCTAAGATGTAACCGAGGACAAACCGGTGATGACTAAACCTGGTGGCATAACACTGTTGTAAGAAAAAATGATCCATTTCAAAACGACGTTGGGAACGGCGTTTTCCGTACCGTCTCGTTTTTGATGCGTTTTTCTGCAGAAACGGTGGTCGTCGTCCCGTTTCTGGTAACAGGGGTGTCGTTCTAAGGTTTTTCCCAAACGCCATCATTTGGCTGCACTGCTGTAGTTCTTTGATGGTTCGTCAATGCCATCATTTGGCTGCACTGCTGTAGTTCTTTGATGGTTCGTCAATGCCGACAGGTGAAATTTTACCCCTTTGTGCAAAAAGAATTGATAATTTTATTATTTAAGGGTTTTGCGTTTTTGGATTTTAATTTGTTTTGCCTTTTTGTGCAGATAAGAAGCAACAACCCAGAAAGTCACAGAGGAGATAGTGGAGAAAAAAGAAGAGGTGGAGCCGAAGAAAGCAGAAGGAAATGGCTCACAAGGCTCTGGATAAAGAGGAAGAGAAAGAATAAAGGAGCAAATGTGCCGAAGATAAATGAAATCGTGGTGCCCGACGATGACTTCGTTGATGACTACGTTTTCACCAAAGAAGACGCTGATAAAATCTTGGAATGTTTCAGTAAAAGGAGCTTGCAGAGGTCCTCAAATCGGTGCTTATGGAGATATAGCGAAAGTTGTTGCAGACGTTGTTCACAAAGACTCGGGCAAGAGAAATTTTTGTTCGAGGGTTAGCATGGGATAGGAAGTTAGAAACCTTAAGGTCTGTTTTCTCGGCTTACGGTGAGATTGAGAAGGCCGACATCGTGATCGAAAATAGCAGCGACAAGAATCTATGTGCATGGAAGACCAGTTGAAGATCAATCTTGGCTTTAATAAGCTGGAATGGTCCATTGGGGGTAAGTTGGACAGAGGGCCTGAGCTTAAAGAAATGTACATATCTGCTCTATTGGAGAAGCCACTGAAGAGGGATTGAAATTAATTAGCAGTCATTTGCAGATGCACGTCTAAGTTGAATGAGCTGAGCTGTGAGTCACGGATCTTTTCAACCTCGAAACAACTAAGCGTTTCAGTATTTTTGGGAAGGCACAACTGGGATTTCTGATTATGACAACGAGAATTTCGACGAGACGACGTTTTTGGATGGAATCAAGATTTGGTATTTGTTGCAGGTAAACCCTTTAAGCATTTTTTTTATTGAGCGTGGAAAACAGAGATCCCAAGGGGGCCGAGACACTCGGTGGGGCTAAAGTTTCGCTTAATTCAATCGAAAAACGTCTGGATCACAGACTCATGAGCCCCCCGTGGCTGGAATTGAGTGACGAGAAAATGGAATTCAAGGGAAGGCTTCATTTTCGCCTGCGTATTGATGCTGGGTAACATGTTCTGGAAGTGGCCGCCCATGTGACCAACGATCTGCGTCCCACATGGAAAGAACTATGGCATTCCTGTGTTGGAGTCCTGGAGAATACTGTGTTGGAGTCCTGGAGGTTGGTATTCTGGGGACCAAGAATATGTTTCGCACAAAGACCAGGGATTGAAAAGGCGTCATTGATCCATTCTATCTCGCAAAATACGGTCGCAAGTAGATTCAAACTCGTACCATTGTGGACAACCTAAACCCTAAATGGAATGAACAGTATACTTGGGAGGTTTATGATCCCGACACAGTCTTCACATTGGGAGTTTTGACAATGAATTAGTAGGATCCATTGTTCCTGGATCAAAAAACAAAGGTATGATACGAATGGGAAAGGTTCGAATAAGTGTCTCTACTCTGGAGATCGATCCAGTGCGCACAAACAGTCACCCCTCCTTGCTGACGCTAAGACCTAATGGACTTCGACAAAATGCATCAACAAAATAGAGTATCATGGAGTAGAATGATTTCAGAGTACGACCAAAAGGGTTAAGCTGAAGATATTGTGAAGTTCTTTCGCCAAATGCTGCTGCTGCAACATGTGGAATTCAATATGGCCATTTTCAAAAGTGTTCTCCCGCATTTGCCCAGTTAACAACTCTACAACTCGGTAGAGTTCCACGCTTATATATTACGGAGGGGATTTGTCACTGATGTGTTTTTACTGAACGCCCTTATATGTCAAATGCGGGAGTTTAGAAGATGCACAACACATGTTTGACACCATGCCTAGGAAATATGCACTCAATATCTCTCATCAAATGGAGCTTGCAGGCATGAAACCAGAGCTTGTCCCTTTCGTGACCATTCTCCCTGTATGCGGTCACATAGAGGCTCTTGAATCTGCCAAGAAAGTTAATGACTTTGTAATTAGAAGTGGTTTGCAGTTCTCTATCATGGTGTGTAATGAACTTGTAGACATGTATGTAAAATGCAGCAGCATAGAGAAGATTGCACGCCAAATATTTGATGTAATATCTTTCAAAGAGGTGATCTCATGGAATGCTATAATTGCCGGCTATTCCCATAATGGGTTATTTAATGAGGCCTTGAACCTTTATCTTCAAATGAATAGATGTGGTGTTTTACATGATTTAGTCACCATGACAACCATTCTTCCAATCTCTATTCATTTAGGAGATCTGCAACAAGGCAACGAGATCCAAACTTGAATCATAAAAACTGGATATAATTCTGAGATTTCTGTGAACAATGCCTTTTTAGGCATGTATGTCAAATGTGGTAATTTGCAGCTGACACGACATGTCTTTGATAGAATGTCTAGATGAGATTTGTGGGCATGATTACAGGATATGAAATTCATGGGATGGAATGGAAGATGTCACACTTTTCTATGAAATGGAACAAAGAGCGTAAAGCCATAACACGTTAGTTTCATTAGTTTCATTAATGTACATTACTACAAGAATTTTTTTAGACATTTTTTCAAGACACATGAAATTTTTTTGTCTTAGAAAGTAGTATTTTATTTTACTTATTTTACATTTGAATTTTCTTCACTGTAAAATTTAAGACAAAAACAGTTTGATGCAAAAATATTTTAAGACAAAATTTTATATTTAAGACAAAAACCTTTTGAGACAAAAATATTTAAGACAAAACTTTATACTTAAGAGGAAAACAATTTAAGACAAAAATTTGAGACAAATATTTTAAGTCAAAACTTTATATTTAAGACAATGGTCACTTAAGGCAATGACAAGTAAGACAAAACTCATTTAATACAGTTAACAATTAAGAGAAAATTATCTAATACCTCAAAATTGACTCTCATGGTGAGCCCTAAGTCCCCCAGCGTGCAGGCTACTATTGTCTCGCCCTTATACCAAGGGTGTTATTTCACTTACCATTCACATTATCTTATATAAAGACAATGATTTGTTGGGCTCTTTGTTTTGTGGGGGTAGCGGACTATGAAGAATGTGACAACTTTTCCTCGCAAAATTTATGGGACATCAATTCCTCTTCTGTCCCTTCGATCTCTGTTGATACGATTAGAGACAACTTGTCTCATGTTGCATTCAGAAAGTTTACATAGAGATTCCATGAGTAGATATGGGATAGTTATTTATTTATTTATTTATTTTTAATTTTATTAGAAAATAGATATTCCAACCACAATAATTTAATCATATCAATTTCTTTATTATATTGTATTTTAACCTTTTTTATTAATCATTTTTAATTAAATGTAAAGTTAGGAATATGCTAATTATATTAATTTTTTTAATTAATTATAAAATTAAATATAACATTTTTGAAAATTAGAATATTTTTTAACTAATTTTAAGTATTCAATTTAATGTATATTTATTTAAAAATTATATTAATAAATTAAAGATAATTTGGTTTCAAAACAATTACAATATGCATACTACATTCTATAAATATAATAAATAAATGGATAAAATTTATTGTTTTTTGGTTAGGCTAACTCACAGGGATTTGAACTTTAAATGTCATGCTTTTACATAATACTTCATAATAAGGTGATTGTCAATTGAGTTACACTCCATGAGCTAAAATTATTTATTTTAATATAAATTTGCAAGAAATTAGATCCATATAAAAGGATAAAAAAATATATAATTTTTTTCAATGTTATATATATATATATATATATTATATATATATATAATAAAAGAATCCAAAAATTAAAAATAGAAATCTCAATATATGCAATTTAATCTTCAATTTTTCTTTCAAAATGAAAATTCTAATTTGATTCTTGCATGTTTATACTCAATCTCAATTTTCTTTTCAACTATTGAAAATAATCAGGGAAATAATAACATTAATTTAATTATTCTTACAAAAATATTTTAGTATTTAAATTTTTTCTTATTGTAAAAAAACCTACTAATATTGTAAAAAAGAAAATTTACAAAATGTAGTTTAGTATTTTTTTTTTAATATTAATTTGTTGTTAGGTATTAATATTTTGGTATAGATTTTCATTTAATAATTAGAAAACCATGAATGCATTATCAAGAAACCAAGTAATATTAGTAATTGATATCATTTCAAACTAGGGAATAACGACTATGTGATTTATCTTCCTCACTTAATAGAGATATGTATAAATAAATTATGAAGGAGGTTGAAAGAGTACCTTTAGCATAAAGTTTAATTTAACCTAAAAATTCATTGTCATGCCACTATAGTCACCCACATCGAACGCTGACTTAGTGCACCCAGATGACCCATCACTATAGGTTTATGGTGCATCATTACTCATTTCATCTCATCAATTTTCTTAATCTGAAACTATGTGATTCCATACTACACCTCACTTTTTATATTTCACGATTTTTAAAATTCATAAGTTGAACACTTATTGAAGTATGTAGATAATCATTCCATACAATTATGCCTTAACATAACCAATATGAAAATGATATGAATGAAAGTAATCTTATAGAATCAATAACCCAACTAGCCTAACAGTTGTCAGATATCCAAATGTGTTACAACCAAGTGAACTCTAGTCTCGTATAGCAATTTAAAAATTATAAGAGCGCACAATTCATACAAACTTGTCCCCAAATTTCTTGTTTGATTTACTGCCATTGATCACAACTTTGCCATAGATCAAAATCATTTCACTTGATAGAAATACTAAGCACCGTCGTATGCATGCAATGTACGAAGAGTTAAGTTAAGTGAAGGATAGCAAGTTAAGTTTAATATTAGAAGTCAAGTGAGTCAAAGTTAAAAAGTTAATGCCTTGTTAAGAAAAACTATGTTAAGGAAAAGAAAAATGTCAATTTATGTTAAAGTGAAGCTAGAATAGTTTAGTTAAGGCGTCAAGTCATAGTTTGCATTAGGAAAAAAAAGTTAGATTTTGCATGATTCCATATTTAGAAAGTTTAGTGCTTATATAATCATGGTTTTGTCATTGTAATTTGAAGTAAGAAGAGAGATTAGCAACAATGCAGTCGATGCATATGAGAGAATAATTAATGAATAGAACTTACTTATTGAAGCATAAACTTGTATACTTATTTGTCTTGTGTTTGTGTTTTTATCTCTGCCTCTAGATAACATGTGGTATCGAAGCAAGGTTTAGCAAGGTTTCAAAGAACCAAAGGAGTTAAGAAGTTTATGAGCTACTTCCAATAGGAGCCTTGGCTATTGTGACTAGCCTGCAAATCAAAATTTGCATCCATTGGTCCATAAGTTGATATGAATTTGGAATATTAGATTTCTATGCTAAGATCCTCATCAGACTATAAAAATGTGCTTGAGGTTTGTACTCCAAAATAAAAAGTAAAAACATGAGTTTTTATGTGTGTTTTCTTAAGTTAATTTCATGAAAAAATTTAAACATGAAATCAAAACACTGAATGGAAGCATACATCAATCAATAATACACTATCCATTGTTAAGGATTTCACCCATCCTGCGCTACATCTCTTTGGATAAGCTCTAAAGGCATGACCCCTTCTCATTATGCTCAATGTCTAGAAAATAAGAGTACATAAATTGCTGAAATGGAATGGCTAGTTTCTCCTTCAAAGAAACAACTTCTGCAATATTTCTCACTCCATACACATGTTAACCTATAGTAAAACATGTAAAGCTTCAGCAAACATAAGCATCTTACACCAAGACCCCAAACTCCAACTTCAAAGAGCATAAACTTACCACAATCCACTTGAAGTACATAAACAAGTGTCTTCTCTAAAGCACATACAGAGAAAAGAGGAATAAAAGCTACAACACTGATGTAATGGCTATTTTAGAAAGCACATGAAGGCTAGAAGACCCTGCAAAGTCATCTCCATATTCAAACTCCTCCATAAACTAAATCAACACTCTGGTTGACCATGGCACCCATACGCTTCAATTTGTAAAAAGCCTATCCAGAAGTGCTCCTTTGATTGTGAGACCTACTCCAATGAGTCAAGAACGTCCAAAAATGGCTACCTAACCTCTTTTTGCATCCAATTTGGTCAAAAATTGGAGAAGTTATTACCTCTCCTAGTTTCTCCACTATTCGCTCTACAATTTGCACTAAATCCGGCATCATCCTACAAATTTGCCCCATTTTTGCTAACGGAGCAACAAATTCCCTGGATTTCGAGTGGATTTGTAGGACCGTTAATTTTTCCTCCAAGGTGTTAGAACCAAAATCTGGGTCATATGGAGGCTATGCGCCCAAGGGCTAGCCATCGATGCTGGCCCCCCTACCTCGTGCAGTCACGGTTAAGGCTAGCGATTTGAGGCATAGTGTTCAAATAGGTGCTTGGACCAGAGGTTTTGCTGGCGGTCGAAAGTGACCCTACCAGTCACAATAAATGTTAGTGGATGGCTGTTTTTCGGCATTCACATGGATGGAGTAGTTGGCAGTTTGGTTCAACTGGAAGGTGGGCTGTGACAGTAACCTTAGCAGTCACAACAAATGTTGGTTGCATGTTCACATGGGGGGTAGTTAAGTCTATATGACCACCCAACCATGGCGATAATACACGTTAAATATAAACCTCCACCATTTATTGTTAAGAACCATCATGCAAGAGGAGTGGTAAGGCTTGGCATTGTTGAATGGGAGGTTGCGGGGTTGAGCCCGACCTTCACCCTATCCACAAAACAAAATTTTAAACAGTTAATAAGAGGACACGTGCAACCTTTGACTTAGCCTCGTGTCACCTCCTTATTGGCCCAAACCCAAAACATATGGACCAATCGAACATCTCCAACTCAATAGAATATTCTAAGAATATTCCAAGAATATTTTGAGAATATTCCCCTTTCCACCTAGGCGGTACGGATGCCCAGTCAGCATCCCAATCAGCCATCTGCAAAATTTTTACCTGTTTGGCAAAGTGAATAGATCACGTTTCTCGGAGCATACGATGTATGTTTTGCACGAAATGAGTTGTGCCATATTCAGGATGACAAGATCTACACAATCTTTTAGTTTCCACACCAATTTTACAACTTGGAATTTTTGGAAAATTTTGAGCTCCTGATCATAGGTAGACACTAGAGCTCATTGATAGTTTGTAAACTTAATTACTAAAAGATTAGGGTGAGTAGCCTATAGATCCATGACTATATTAAGAGGAAAGATCCACTTCCACTGACCAAAGAAGGTGTCTTCATCGTAATTTGTAGCCATGAGCCTCCATAAGAATCTGCGTAGATGAGCTTAGCAAAGTTGTTAGTGGTTGCTGGGAACCACTGTCAAAGTTAAGGTCAAAATGTTTAGTTTTAAAAATAATCAAGTGTATTTGAAGTTCATTTCTATAAGGCTGAAAAAAAAGGAAAGAAGACAAAAGACAAAATAAATACGACAATCATGGGTCACAAAGCAAGACTGAAGCAAACCGATAAAATAAATCGTAAGGAGGAGTCAAAGTATTTCAAAGAGCTCATGGAGGTTCTTACTACAGTCGAGGAATCTAAAAGACAAGTAGATGAAATAGAATGATTCGATGATGAATGGATTAGGATAGATCTGGTAACACTTCCAAAATTTACTGGTAAAAAATTTAATTTTTGGGCACTATCAAAATGAAAACTTTTCTTCGATATAAAGAGTTGATTGAGTATCGGTCTAATAACTGATATGATGAAGTATGTGCTTCCTTAGTATTCGATCTTAAAAAATATGAATTGGATGAGAAGTCCTTGTGTAAGCTAGAAAAAGATACACCTTCCTAGGAAGTTTCGAAGACCCTAGAAGTAGAATTTGGCATAAAGGAAAGTGACATAAAGCAGCAAATTATGTTACAGTCTATTGAAGAATCAATAGAAAGTCAATTGTAGGTCTAAGAGTAAATGAGAAAGACTCTAGGAGGAAAACAGAGCTTGCAGAATCCCACTCAAATGTGGATGATGGTCATAAAGGGTATAAAAGTGAAACCCATCATGCGGGCATGCATATGGATGAAGAATACACAGAAAATATTGCAGAGTGAGAAGTTGAAGCCTCTATATGTGAAGTAGAGCAAGAGCATATAGATGCTCGAGAACCCCACTGCAACATGGATGGTGAAGATGATGGTGAATCCCATTGTGACGAGACACATGTGGATGGTGACTACAAAGTAAGCTGTGAATTGGTGAATCCAACAATAGACCTTGTTGAGGATAGTGAAACTTTCAATAAAGAAGTGAATAACAAGTGTGATGTAGTTGGTATGATTGTAGCTAATGATGAACTTTTTGCATCAGAGTTTGAGGCATTTAAGTTTGATAATAATAAAGAATTTTTCATATGAATTAATGATTTGTAAAGTTGAAAGTGCATCTCTCATGAATCCAACAACAAATGATGAATTTGGTGAAGTTGAAATTGTTAATGAGCACATGCATGTTCATATATCTCACCACAGATTGGATGAAAATTATGTTGATGAAATTTTTGGTCTTTCTTTTGAAACAAGTACTGATTGTGGAAATATGGAAAGTGTCATGTTTGATGAATAGTTGAAGGTTGAAGCTACCACTGTAGCAGCAAATTATGGAGCAATAGTTAGAATTTATCATGAAGCAGTGCACGATCTAGTAGCAATTGATGATTAAGAAGAGGATAAAGTGATTCATGAGTTTTTTATGAGAATATCCACTAACACCATAACAGTGGAAGATAGCCTCAATGTAGTTGAAGAGGCAGAGAATAAAGAAGAAGCAAAGAAAGCTCTCAATGTAGAGCATAGTGTAGATGTTTTTAGCATTGATTTTTGAGTGTGCAAGTAGTCATGACAATAGTCTAGCTACAATTATAGCTGAAAGAGAAGATGAAGAAAAATATGTAGGAAAGGGCATGGACATTTATGAAGATAAATAAGAAATCATTGAAGCAACCTTTCAACAATGGAGTCAAGAAGATATCAAATTCTACTATCAAGAAATATGGCAAAAAGAAGATCAGGAATATGAAGCAGAAGAAGCATGGAAAAGTTCATAGTTTGAAGATGAAGGGTTGTGATAGTATTCCATGAGTGAATGAATATTTCAAGAGGAAGCTATAGAAGATAGGCTTTGAAAGCCTAAATTGTTTTTTATAACAAATATAAAAGAAGTCAAAGAAAAATTACAGTAGAAGTAAGTGAAGAAATATGGAGCTTACATCAAGGAAGCACAACTAAAAATGAAGCAGTTTCAAGGGTATAGAATATGGAAGAAATGAAAAATAAAAAAATTACATTGTAAAAAGTTTTTGCAACCATTCTCCCTATATGCGGTCACATAGAGGCTCTTGAATGTTAAAAAGTTAACAACTCTACAACTCAGTAGAGTTCCACGCTTATAAATTACAGAGAGGATTTGTCGCTAATGTGTTTTTACTGAACGCCCTTATATGTCAAATGCGGGAGTTTAGAAGATGCACAACACATGTTTGATACTATGCCTAGGAAATATGCGGGCTCATGGAATTCAATGATTGCATGTTTTTCTCAAAATGGATATTGCCATCAGGCACTCAACATCTCTCATCAAATGGAGCTTGTAGGCATGAAACCAGACCTTGTCACTTTCGTGACCATTCAACCTGTATGCGGTCACATAGAGGCTCTTGAATCTGGCAAGAAAGTTAATGGCTTTGTAATTAGAAGTGGTTTGCAGTCCTCTATTATGGTGTGTAATGAACTTGTAGACATGTATGTAAAATGCAGCAGCATAGAGAAGTGATTGCACACCAAATATTTGATGTAATATCTTTCAAAGAAGTGATCTCATGGAATGCTATAATTGTCGGCTATTCCCAGAATGACTTATTTAATGAGGCCTTGAACCTTTATCTTCAAATTAATAGATATGTTGTTTTATGTGATTTAGTCACCACGACAACCATTCTTCCAATCTCTATTCATTTAGGAGATTTGCAACAAGGCAAAGAGATCCAAGATTGCATCATAAAAGGTGGTTATAATTCTGAGATTTCTATGAACAATGCCTTTTTAGGAATATATGTCAAATGTGGTAATTTGCAAGTTACACAACATGTCTTTGATAAAATGTCTAGATGAGATTTTTTGGCATGATTGCAGGAGATGGAATTCATGGGGATGGAATGGAGGATGTCACACTTTTCTATGAAATGGAACAAGCAAGCATGAAGCCATAACAAGTTATCTTTATTGGTGTCCATTACTACAAGAAGGGCAATTTTAAGTCATTTTTGAGACAAAAGAAATATTTTGTCTTAAAAAGTAGTTTTTTATTTTAGTTATTTTACATTAAAATTTAATATCATTTGAATTGTCTTAAATATAAAATTTAAGACAAAAACATTTTGAGACAAGGATATTTTAAGACAAAACATTATATTTAAGACAAAAACCGTTTGAGACAAAAATATTTTCCACCGAGTAAAAAAAATTTGGTCACTTGCGAATTGAGCGATTGAGCAGAGCCTTGAGTGTTGTGAGCCGAGTGTTGATTGAGCCCCTGAGTTCGCAAGTGCTATATTTCTGGACGGGTATGATGGAAACTACTCAGGATGTTATGGACATAACAAAAACAATCACCAAGGAGGTTGCGTAGACCCTAACTATGGGGGATGTTCCAGAAGATGCCAGGATTGTGGCAGAAATCCTAAAATCGTAGTGCATGCCAAGACCCAAGAAGGACAAACAAGCAATGGCGCCCATACTCTGCGGAACCCGCTGCGCAGCAAACTATTAATGGAGGAGAAGGGGAAAGCCGTCAGTATAGAAACATACAAAGAAGAAGATTAGGAGGATCTTATCATCTTGGAGGAGGAGGTTGAAGGCATGGATGAGGACACTCAGCCTGCGCACTCTGCAACAAAATTGCCCACCTATTTCCCCCCGCGAAAAGGGAAGGCGAAAGTGCCCATGGACCTGGACGAGACCAAGAGCTCACTCCAGACCCCACTCCTCCTAGATAACATTACATTTTAGGGCATGCACCTAGGACGCGTGCCGAGCCTAAAATTTGAAGATTGGGATCTCGCTGACCACAAGAAGTTCCCTCACCTGGAGACCGGGAACCTTATGAAGCCCAAATAGAACACCAAGACGGGGGTTACAGAGCTATAGCTACGAAAGTGGTTGCACAGAGTGGGGAAGGCTGGATTGCTGAATTTGCTTTGCGTTCCGCATTTCCACCGCACCTCGATAACCATTTTTGCCATCAAGCAACTACTCTGCCTGGTGCATGATGGGTGTTTGTGGCTGGACGAGCCCATCCCCATCATGGAAGACCTGATTCACTGTGTCTCCCAGCTTCCATGTAAAGGAGAGGACCTCACGGACATATTGGAAGGGAAGGGTAGTGATTTGGCAATCACAAAGGCCATGAAGAAGAAGTACAAGCTAGAAAAGAAGAAGAGGGGCTACGCCATCTCCAGCATCAAGGACAAAACAGTGTGCGTAGCGACCCAAATCCTGACAAGAAAGGTCATGCGCAAGTGTCGCGCAGACGAGGTACCTACACTAGTGGTTGGATTGGCCGAGCAGTGCGCGGAGGGGGTCCAATTTAACTGGTTTGAATTCCTTTGAACAGAATTTTTAGCAAATTTCTGTGAAGCCCAAGAACAAGGCAAAATGTTCCACTATGCATGGTTGTTATTGTCCATGGTGCTCGTGGTTGGGAAGTTGCCGGAGGATAGTCAATTCCCCATAATTGACAAGGACCTACCAGAGGTCGTGAAGTACACCTTGTTATGGGCCATGAAGGATGCTAAGCGGATACACGAAAGAAAAATCTTCTGGGTGTTCATGGAAATGAACCTCAGAATGGGGATCAACCATTAACCGTGGTTGTGACCCACTTTGTACAACAGTCTGCAGGGATTTTCCGAATTTAAGGCAAACATGCATAACATCTATATTAAGGCATGCAAGGACCTGAATAAGAAGTGGGAAAAGCTACCCTTCGTAGCCACCGATGATGTCATTTTTAATGTATTGGAGGCATTCCCACTCGAGTGGCATGCCCCAAACATCGCAAAGATCGAGAAGTCAATAACACAAAGAATGAAGGATGAGACCAAGCTGTGCATGACACAATTGGCCAAAAAACAAAGGAAGGAAGTAGTGGCAGCAGAAGTGCGGGCGACACAGGATGTGGCATAGAAAGCAGCTGAGGAGGAAAAGGCCACAGTAGTAGTAGTAGCATAGGAAGTAGCCGCGAAGCTAGGCGAGGGCCAAACAACGCCATCGCAGGGGAAGGAAGCAGCAGAAGTAGGAACAGAAGAAGGAGGTGCAGACCTACAAACCGCACCCACACAGCTGAAGCGCCAACACCTAGCTGAGCGAAAAGGGCCACGGAAAAAGGCCAAGGCCTCAAAATTGTCCATTGACCCGATCACCCTAATCGAGGGTGATCAGCATGACATCAGTGAAGCGATGCGTGGTGTCACCATTGAGGATCTCCAAGATTTCATGCAGGAGAACCAGATTGTGTTGGGGGCCCTCAGAGCACAGTTGCAGGAATTATAGGTATGCCCCCCTCAGGTTGGTACAGTCAGATCCTCGACAGCGGAGCAGATGTTGCACGCACAGATAATGAACACCATAGTGTTGTTGGAAGTAGCACTAGTGTCATCAAATGAGGCTGATAGGAGTGCACTGAAAGGAATCAGTATCAATCTCGTTGCACTCACGAGTCAGACCTTATATGTATTGTAATATGGGATAACAACAGCTACGAGATAGGGAGAGTTGCGCGCTCTAAGTCATCAGTGAGCAGAAAATAAACATGGAGCAACTAAGCTTGCACCGCGACGAATTGGTGTTGCAGAATCAACAATTAGTACAGGTGATAGACGATGCTTGTCAAAGCATCCCAGAGTTGGATATCCTAGAAGGCATACCACGAGAGGCGCGGATCCACAGGTTAGCAGCAGGGGTCCACAAGACGAGGGAAGAAATGACAAAGGTTCAGCTGGAGCTGAACCTTCATATCACGTAGCTGCAGTTAAAGGCGCAACCATCCAATCCCGTGGAAGTCAGAGAACAACGTGCTAGTGCTATCATAGCGGGATTGGAGGAAATCAGAGGTGCAGTACGTGACTATACCAGCATGTTGGAAGAATCACTTGAGGTCCTCACAACTCTACAGGAGGACCCCAACATCCAACACTTAGACACAGAGGCGCGAGAACTCCAACAGTAGTATGACAGTGTCTGAGGTACTGCAGAGATGGTGGTCCTCACCTAGAGGCTTCCGCAAGTGTAGCAAGCTAAAACACTAAAGGGAAAGGTGGACGCAACACGATATAAGGAAGCAGTCCTCAAAGCACGCGTTCAGCCTTGGATGGACGAGGCCTTCACCATCACGGTAGACATCGAAGGAAAGCTCGCACACATGCAAGGGATGCACACATTGATGCAGAGAAGCATTCCTGACACAGAGGTATTGGAAGAACATGTGTAGTGGATCCAACAAGCAACGGCTTAGTGCGCTGCTGACCTTCGCGAAGTTCAAGAATAGTTTGAGGGACTCTGCGCAAATATCATCGCGTCGATAGAGTGACTCGAGGGTAAGTCACGATGTTTATGTTGGGGGCCTGTTGGGCATGGAATACCCCCAAGGCATGTTTTGAGGCTTAAAGCCCAAGTTTTGACCGAATATTGTTGTAAAGCTTTGCGAATTGCAAGCGTGGGGTGTGAAAGTATGATAGAGTCACAGGGTTGTCTACCCTAGTTTTGTAATGTAATGTTGGCTGGATAGACCTACCCATGGTCCATGGACCATGGGACTATATAAATAGAGCGAGGATCTAAGTAAAGAATCATCTAAGTAATAACATGAGAAGTCTAAGTGATTGAGTCACAGTGCGAAGTGTGTCTTTGGGTCATAGAGTAGGAGAAGGCTCTACAGCTGAGTGTGCAGAGGCCTAGTAGTCCACAGCTAAGTGTGCAGACCCCTGCAGCTGAGTGCGCAGGGCGGAGTCAAGTCTGTAACCAAGGAAGGAATTAATAAAGAGAAGTTTTATCATAATTCTATGTATATGTTCTTGGGTTAATGCATGTTTGATATAATTGGAAAATATCGTGTTTATTTATTGCACACACTTGTATGAATGGTTTATGTTGTTAAGTATAACTTAAAGCATGCAAGTAGGATAAAATAATCAACTAACATTGGAATATAAGTAAGGTCTTGGGTAATAACACAAGAGCGCGACATTTAGCCCCTGGGTAGGGCTGTGCAAAGGCAGTATATCAGGCTGCGAGGTACAGGAAAGTGCGCTAAGAAACCTGCGCACAACATCAAACCATGGACCATTCAAACTCATCAGACATCTCAAGGGTGTAGAAACCTGGTTCTAGCACCCTGCCATACTACTTCGGGTGAGACCTCAGTCTGCGCTCCGTAGACTATTGCTAAAAGGGCCAGTAGTACTTGGATTTTTTTGGCTAACTAACTCTGAACCTAGGTCAAGCCCCAACAAGCCAACACCAAGATGGAACAGTTTAGCTTACAGCACGATGAAGTGGTGTCACAGAATCAATAGTTGGTACAGGTACTAGATGAAGCTTGTCAAAGCATCCCTGAGCTAGCCATCCCAACAAACACACCAGTAGAGGTGTGCATCCACAGGCTAGTAACAAGGGTGTGCGAGGTGCGGGAGGAAATGACAAAGGTTCAGCTGGAGTTAAACCTTTAGATCGCCGAGCTGCGGTTAAAGGCACAACCTTCCACCCCTCCAAAAGTTAGAGAATAGAGCGCAGCTATTATAGTGGGACTGGACAAGATCAGTAATGCAGTACAAGACTGCACCAGCATGTTGGAAAAGTCATTTGATGTCCTCACAAATCTGCAGGAGGACCCCAACATCCAACATTTAGAGACAGAGCCGTGAGAACTCCAACGGTAGTATGACAGCGTCAAAGGAGCTGCACAAATGGTGGCCCTCACTTAGAGGCTCGCACAAATGCAATAGGACAAAGCACTGAAAGAAAAGGTGGACTTGGAATGACACAAAGAAGCAATCCTGAAGGCACGTGTTCAACCTTGGATCGACGAGGCTTTTACTATCACAATAGAAATTGAATCCAAGATTGCACAAATGTAGGTGATACATGCACAGATGTAGAGAAGCAGTTACGACACCATGGTCTTGGAGCAACACGTACAGTAGATCCAATAGGCAGCATCTCAGTGTGTTGTTGACCTTGCAGCAGTTCGAGCAGAGTTGGAGGGACTCCACATAAAGATCTCTGGGTTGATAGAATGACTCGAGGGCAAGTCACGATGTTTGTGTTGGGGGCCTATTGGGCATGGAACCCCCCCAAGGCATGTTTTGGGGCTTAAAGCGCAAGTTTGACCAAATCCTTTTGTAAAAGCTCCGCGAATTATGGGTGTGGAGCATGAAATCAAAATAGAGTAACAGGGTTTCCACCCTAGTTTTTGTAATCTAATGTCAGCTGGATAAACCTACACACGGTCCGCGGACCATTGGATTGAATAAATAGAGCAAGGCTCTCAGTAGAAAAAAGGAGGAATAGGGGAATGATAAGTCTAAGTGATCGAGTCGAAGTGTAAAGTGTGTCTTTGGGTCGTAAAGTAGGAGAAGGCTCTGCAGCTGAGTGCACAAAGGCCTAGTAGTCTACAATTGAGTGCACAGACCCCTGAAGTTGAGTGCACAGGGTAGGTCGAGTCTGCAACCATTGGAAGAATTAGTAAAGAGAATTTTACCATATTTTTGTGTATCTTTTCCTATTTTAATGCATGATTGGGTATAAATTGCAAGTATAATGTTTATTTGCTGCGCGAACTCATATGAATGTTTTGTATAAATAAATATAATGTAAGACATCCAAGTACGCAAAGGTAATTAAGTGGTATAGGAAGATAAATAATATCTTAGGTGCGTCTTAAGGGAATAGCATAGAGCACTGCTCTAGCAGCGTGGAAGCTCCCCAACCCCTAGTTAGGGCTGCGCGAAGGTAGTGTATCAGGGCGTGAGGAACATGGAAGTGCGTGAAGTAACCTGCGTGCAGGGATGAACAGTTTGACCAGTCGAACCTCTTAGACATCTCAAGGGTGCCAAAACCTGGTTCCAACACCCTCCCATACTACATCGAGTGAGACCTCAGTCCATGATCCATGGATTGTTACTGAAAGGGCCAGTAGTACAGGGATTTATTTGCCTAATTAACTCTGAACCTAGGTCAAGCCCTAAAAAGCCAACAACGAATGTTGCATTTGTGTGGACTACTCCGCTAGAAGATGCGTATGTCTTGCTTTTTTGTGTGTCTCTAACTGAGTTGGGACTATTCCCTTTTGAATTGAGACTCATGCTCATCCTCTCCCTCTATAGTGAAAGAAATTTGACACAATCGACACTAAGCACTCACCAAGCACACAAACCTCGTTGTTTGAAGACTAAGTATACCAATCTCATGTGCTGATAAGAAAGAGCTAAGGCATATCTTTGAGATAATGGAAACTGGCCCATCATATGGGATGGGCCTCCTACACCAAACGATGTGAAATCTAGTTGGGACTTCATACTGGGTAGATCCCCTGAATGTTGGCGGGTCCAGAAACTTCAACATTTCTTGCACTAGAAGGAGGGCTAGATGAAAAGTCGAGTCCTCACAATCTATTTTGAATCTTTGCATACTTATCATGACTACCCATAGTATTCTTCCTTCCAAGTGTATGTCTTATGGAAGCAAATTCGAAATCTGAGAAGAGCTCTAGAATTCATTGCCAGAACACACATATGAACGTGAAGGCAGAATGGCCTGGCTTGAACATAAAACGGATGTTGCAGTTACATGTCACAAGTATAAAATCCAAGAAGATTACATCACTTGCTCATTGTTTGCATACACGCTTTGAGGGCACCCACTGCTATGGTGTGCCACGCTGCTCGAGAACTCTTTTCACTCTCTCACTTAGTTGATTGTAGAGATTGAGCATGCTTTCCATCTTTTTGACTGTAAATCACTCAATAAATAAATTCTAGAATTACAAAAAGCACGTGATGAATCCATTGAGAAATATCACACACACTTTTGTAATCTTTCATACTGATTTCCTGAAGATTAAATTGATTTGGAATTCCTCGATGGAAGATTTAACTATCTTATTTACATCTCCAAAAATGTACAATTCTTTGAATCATTCGAACCCCTCCTAGCATACCTCGATGTTAGAGCTTCCAAATCTAAGACAGATGAGGTCTCTATCACAAGTGATTTTCCTTCATCTTCTCATAAAACATCTCTAGCTCCATAGTGCGAGGTGGGAGAAGGTGCACACACATATTTTGAACTATCAGATCCTCCCACCCCACATACTCTCAATGTCTACGTAGATTTGGCTTGCAAGCCTGCTGGTTGTCACATCAATTCATTCCCTCAACCTCAATCCCCATGTTCCATTGATCCTCTGGATTGTACTATCTTGTGTTCTTTCGTTCTAGACTCCACACTCTTTGTGAACAAGGATCAATTTGTCGATGGAGTTGGTGTTTTGCAGCCACCTATGACATCGTTCATGATGAGTGTGTGTGGTAATCTGAATGAGAACCAACAGTGAAGGATGACTCCCTTCCATCTACACCTCATTTGCTCTATATTGACATCTCTTGTGATTCTGCCAATTTTTATTTTGGGTGTGAAAACTCATCTCCAGATGTTTCTACTTCTACTCATTCACAGGACACACCAGATGTCATCCTATCATTACATCGTAGAGATGACACATATTCCTTCGAAAATATATCCCATATATCATCTATCATTTTTTAAAACACAGAGGTTGAACTTCATTGTTTCATATCTACCCCTCTGCATGATTCATCAAATCATGAGGATGTCGATGAACATCCCAAATTTTCTGAGTGTGGTTGTCATGATTTTTGTACTTCTTCATTTCATCACGATGTTGATTCACTCGTTGTTAATCTTCCTAAGCTACTAGTCTCCGACGTTCTATCTATTAACAAAGTGGAAACCTCGCAGTCTATAGAGGCACTTCTGCTTGAGATGATAGTTATGTTAGGCCCTCGCTATCCTGAGGATAGTTCCACTTCCGATCAGAAAATTTTTGAACAGCCAAGGCTCCTCATCGCTCATATGTATGCAATGAAGATCAATCCAACACATAGATTTCACCTCCTCCATCGGAATCACATGATCCCATTTCTTATACACTGAAGGAATCATACAAAGCAAGCACACTTGCAAAGCATAAGTTGTCTCACTTTCTCATGTTTTCTTTTTTTCACAGTGAAAAGAGTACACATGCTTATCGTCTACACACAATGTGTCAGAACACCATGTTAATTTCACAGAATGCTTGTCTTGCGCTTTCACTCTTTTCTTTTCTGTGGATAGGTTTAAACTCGGAGTGTGTTGGTATTCATTGTCAAATATTTCATGTTCACTGGTTTACATGTATATCTTTCTTGTTTACCATGTGTTCGCCAACATGGACCAACTAATGTACCAGTGGCTGCATTGGAAATATCACTTCACGGGAGTAGGCCCATGAACTGTTTAGCATAGGAGTAGGAGTAGTGTTTGATTTCTTGCTTTGCTTTTCTTCTTGGTTTGCATGTTGTCTTTGCTGGCTTCCTTGGTTTGGTTTTATTCCTTACTTGCTTTGCTTACTTGGTTTTTCTTTCACTTTAATTCTGCTTTTTTATTTTTTCTTTCTTTGTTTTCTTGTACCCATAGGTTAGCCTCTCATGAAACAATGTTTGGCTTTCGAGACAAGTCGGTAAAATCTAAGAGGACTTGTACACCTATCAACATCTAGTTATCTATTGTCCTCTCTCTTTATGAAGAACTTGTTATCTTCAGTTGATGATGCCTTGATGGAAAATATGTTCTGTTCAGAGTGAGTCTTGGTGAAAACACAACACTTGCACTGTTAACTAGTACCGCCTACTCTAATCGGTTCTTTTGGATTAACCCTTGTCAGATCAGTCAAGTAGAGTAAGGTGAGGGGGAAAAACTTAATAGGTATGTCAGAGGTATATATAACATACTTCTGTTAAGGAAAAACCTCTTCTTCTCTCAATAGATTGGGATCCCTCTTTCGCCTCTGAAATAAATAAGTGCATATGCACAGTTCATTGAAAAATTAAAAAATAAAATGAAAAATGAATAAGGTGAAAGAAGAGAAAGGCTTCTTGTCCAGAGAGGTGATACAAGTAACTCCGCTGGGGTATTGACGAAGCTCGCTGGTAGCGGAGTGATTCTTATGTTCCTGCATGACTCCACTGAGGTATTGTCCAGGCCTGCTAGTAGTGGAGCAACACCAGAGATGAAACTTAAACTTTGATAGTTATATTACTTGTGCATCAATATACCCCTCATCCCCAATCGAAATAACCAAGTTGAATTGGCTTGTAATGTGTGTTAACCAATCAAGAGAATGGAAGGGACTAACCATTTCACACAATCTAGTTCATAAGCCCTCATGATCAAATAAAATAACAATACTTTCAAAAGGGTTAGACATGTTTTTCATGTAACAAGGTCCATATAGAGAGTCGGGGTTCTACCAATGTGTCACCAATGTTGTAGTAGCAACAACCACCCTCCAAAATATTGGCTTCCATGCAAATTTCATAGACTACCTTAGATCTTGTGATTGATCATCCTTGGTCACTTGTTGGTAAGCTGGTGATTTCAATCTCCCCTCCTTGATCTTAAGAGTTGTTCATGTTCACATTTTTATGCCCATGTGTCATCTTGGGCATAGGGATTGTTGTGTGTCATGCAAAGGGAAATTTTTTTCGCTTCAAGGGAAATCTTGTGCGTAGAAGTTGTTTTCATTACATAGATATGTTTCACATTCACTTCACACGCTCTTGTCACGAAGGTTGTTGCATCAAGAAAAGTATGTCTTATGCATTCTGGATGATGCATGTTGTGTCATTAAGTGTCCATGTGCAATCGCAGTCGAGTCCTATCACTTTTTACATCTGGGTCACTGATCTTACACTTATTCATTTCTCGAACAACCTAGCCTCATCCAGCTTCCCATAACTATGCACTTTGCTTCTGCAACCATCAAGCTTCCTCCCTTGCCTGTTGAAACCCCACAATGCGTAGAGACCCCAACATCCCTTGGCATCCAAAACTTTGCAGAGGTTCCCTCTAGTGTCCTTCCTCCAGACGAAACCTGGTAACTTCAGAAACTATTAAGTGTTGTCCCTCAGCTACCCAGCCAGCATTTATCTCCAGAAATGTGCAGAGAAGTCTAGAAGCCCACACTGCTCTCCAGAAATTCGCAGAGCAGTTCAGCCGCCTTACATTCATAAATTACGTAGAGGTGTTACGCAGTAATTTGTCACCGTTGGTCACCGTCCTTGTTACCCCTGCTTTCGCACACTGGAGGACACATTTATGGACCTGTGACCAGTGACACA
>APFE030527696.1:0-22759 GCA_000404065.3 Pinus taeda
ATTTTGAGTATATAATATAATTTAATATATTAATAAATAATATATAATTACACCGAAGGTGTTTCTTTTTGAATCGTCTCACTCCCTACCATCGTCTACCTTTTTATTTTCGCCCTTTGGATCTGTCAAAGCACGCTGCCACACACTACGCGCTGACCATGCTCCATACAGTCATGGTTTCTTGGGTGGGCAATAAATGTATGAATGGTCTAGTGTGGGCCCAATTTCATGCCTCACCTAGCGAGTGCCTTGAAGGTTGTTGCTCACTCCCTCTGACAGTAATTGCATGTCACCTTATTACATACATAATATGAATGTTGGTTGTTATCTATAAGAAACTCGACTGAGACGGGGAATTTCTTATAGATACTCGACCTTATCTATATCGCAAGGAGAGCACAGGATTGGATGAAGTCATTTACATACTTGACCGACTCTCTATTCGATTACTCAACCGCTCTGCTTTGAATTCTAAGCCTGCACTACGAGGGATAGGATGGTAGAATAAGCACTCAACTGGGTAAGGAGAGCAAGTAGAGGGATTTCTTGGGTGGGAAATAAATGGAAGCGAGTCAGATGCAATGAGGATCTCTGAAAATCCATCTGCATGCGCCATTGGTTATCCACCGCCTCACTTCAGAGTGGGAAGTTGAAATCCTTGGTCATGGGCTTCGGCGAATTTAGGTGCCTCTATGTCAACTTCCTACACCCTCTTCTCTCGAGAAACAATAGAAGTAACAAGAATTCGAAATCGTGTTCAGAATTGAATGGCATTTCAACTTCTTCGAAGCAAAAGTGGAGCAAGGATGAGGTCTATCTTTCCTTCTCGATACTGGAAAACAACCTCTGTGCATATGGATTCACCAAACATGGGCAAAATTGTGTGGGAGCCTATTCATATGACCAACAGATAGGCTTCACCTCCACAGCCTTCAAGAAGGGTGAAGTGGCAAATGCAACTTTCACCTATCTAATGCCAATAACAACACTACCCCTCATCATTCATCTAGAAACCTTGACATGAAGGCTGAAGATGCAAACTATTGTTGGCAATCCATGGATGCGAGATGGCCTTCCAAATAATGATGACATACATAGAGCATTTAAGGTAACAATTACATGTTTCAGAAGACTTGACTATGCTCAGTTTTGTAATATTAGTGTTACTATCTATCACTTTCTTTTAATTACAGAGATATATGAAACAGGGTTTCCTTCTCAGAGGTCATGGTATCTATATTTAATTCACTACCTATCAAAATGAAATATAATTAATTTATTGGGGTTATTAAAGGTTTCAACCTCATGATATCTATTACAACTTTCAAAACTTCATGAGGACATGGATTGCATGGGTGTTGTTTTCCGTAAGTTAACTAAACCTGCTCAAGGGCGTAACATGAGAAGTCTATAGTGAAGACACCTCTTTCGAGATTTTATCTTATACTTGCATCAATTTTATTGTTTTGGAGCCCAAAATATAGGTGAATTTAGAGGAGAAAATAATGATACCAATACATTGTGAATAAGAATTATGTTGATATATTACTTATTACTTACTCGAGGTTTAGGTTTAATTGTTTGCATAAAATTCAATTAGCTGAGGATTTAGAAAAAAATGGTTAAGCACAACAAGCCAAGTAACAACTTGAGTTCTTCCCAAATTTGAGAGCTAGAAATTTAAATTTAATGTCTAGCATTTGATATTATAATTCATTGATCGAGAGAAAATTACAAAAATAAAATATAATACAAGATTCATCCAATAATATTTGAATATTAAGAAATTTTAATTATAGTATAATTAT
Organism: Pinus taeda; assembly: GCA_000404065.3. Classification (NCBI taxonomy): domain Eukaryota; kingdom Viridiplantae; phylum Streptophyta; class Pinopsida; order Pinales; family Pinaceae; genus Pinus; species Pinus taeda. Next base: position 1,809 of record APFE030527696.1, read on the forward strand.
TATATGTTCCCTTTAGAAACGTTGTATTCAAAATTCTCTTTAACTATTGCACAATTGTCTATATATTTTAATTTGTAAATTAAAATTAACCTGACATGTAATTATTAGTTCAGATACATTGTCAAAGTTCTCGATGACTATTGCACAATTATGTGTATATTTTAATTTGTAAATTAAAATTATTATAACCTATAATGCCATGTAACTATTAATTAATTCAGATACACTATACTGAGAAATCTTTTTAATTAACACGTATGGATATTGCTCAATTGTATGTATATTTTAATTTGTAAATTAAAATTATTATGACATTTAATGACATGTAATTATTAGTGACATAAACTTACAAAAAAAATCGTTGATTCCGCACCAACTTAATTAAACACCAACTTGAACCGTGCGAAAAATGTGCTTGCATTCCAATAAGAAGTTAAATATAGTAGATAGTTGAACTACCTGGAATTAGAATATAAAAGAGGAAATCTACCTATGTGCTTATATATATGGATACGTAATATAAAATAAATCCTCAAGCCCACAAATTATTTTAATATCCAAAAAATCCGATATACCTAACTTTTATATATATATATAGTATCTTTTTCATTGAGTTCATTTTACTCGAATGAATGTAAACATTAATTATTTTTTTTTATACATATACATAAAAATTTTATTATCTTTTTCATTGAATTCATTTCACTGGAATAAATATATACACTAAGACATCGATAGTAGTTGTACACTACTAGTCACATTCCATAAGATCAGCGAGTAAGAAGCCACGCTAATTAGAAAAGATGTTCATTATAGAAGCAGGTCTTTCCCTTATTAGTTAGTTGATCTTATGGAATTAAAAGTAATACACCCTATCCTATTCTCCTTATAGAAGCAGGTCTTTTCCCTATTGAGAGCCTACCTATGATTAGGTTTCTGTTGTACAAGCACAAACTCAATAATATAGACGATCATAGACTTCCTAAGCTAGCTTTAAATTCCAGCCAAAACCACCTAAGGCTCAATCGAGGGCGGCATAAAGACACAAGGGTCTGGATAAACTATTGGGAGATCAACGAGAATGATGCATTGCAAAACATAAATAACATTAAAGATATTGTTACTTCTAAGTTCAAAGAAAAAATGTGGTGTGAGAAAGATTTAGCGGCTAAAATAAAATTAAGTTATTATAAGAGGGTCATCAACCCCACCCTAGAAGATCAAAATTATCTCTCTATTTTAACTAGCTCAAAGAAGAAAGTTAATATAGCAAAGATTAGAACGAATTCTCATGAGCTTCATAGTGAAACAGGTAGTTGGGCAGTTCCTAAAACGCCATGGATGGAAAGGATGTGCCATATATGTGAGAATAGGAACATCGAGGATGAAAACCACTTCCTCTTAGAGTGCTCTGCGTACAACCACATTAGATCTCAATTTCACAATCTTTGTTAAGTACTGAACTTCCTAGCCTATTACAATGTTAAAATTATAGTGAGTTTGGGAGGCTTCTCTCCAAGCTTTTTGAGCATAGGAATAAAATCTTAAATCAAAATAAATAATTTGTTTCTTTAGGTCCGATAGACCAATGTCTGGTCTCAGCGGACACTAACCATCATCATCATCATCATCATATATTATATCCAAATAAGAGTTTGAAGCCAACTATCCATTTTAGAAGTCAAGACATCCTACAAAGGCTCCAACCATTTCATTCTAATTCTTCTAGAATCTTTTAATATAACCATGATGTTTTTCTCCTCATATATATTATATCCAAAGAAGAGTTTAAAGCCAACTATCCATTTTAAAATTAAATACATCCTACAAGGCTCCAACCATTTCATTCTAATTCTTCTAAAACTGTAAATCAATTAATTCTTGTGGAAAAGTTGATCATGTTCTTCCTCATAAGATGGAGACTCTACTGAATCTATATAGATTACTAGAATCTAGCCAATCTCTGATGGTATCATTCCCAATGCTTTGGGACAACAAATTAACATCTTCATTGCTGGCCCCATCTTTTTCGGGAGATAGTATTTCATCTACAATGGCGTTAGAAGAATCAAATGCCTTGATCTCGACGGCCAAGGAGGAGCACTATTGATTTTACACTTTGATTTAGATCAGCATGTCCTATTGAATGTTCTATGAATGATAGCTTCCCACTTGGATACAGGGCTATTATCCTCAGCACCAAAAAATATTACTAGGATTCAAAGGAACTAGCTCTTGGAAACTATACAGACAAAAAATGCCATGAGCGAGAACTAGCAAACCATAGGGTTTCTATGGGATTATTATACCCAGAAGGCATTTACAACACATATAACTAAGGCTTGTTATCAAAATTCAGAAGTAGAAGAGAGGCCTTGTCCAACAAAATTATATCTCATCTATGAACAAATTTCACAACCATAAAAAAATACAGATATACATAATTCAATTTTCTAAGCTTCTGCCCCATGAGAAATAGAGACAGATTTCCATGAAATTGAAATGATGAACAAAGAGTTCACATGGGTAGAAAATCAAAACTCCAACAAAGAGGTTGATGTTTTCCCCATTTATAATCAATTTTCTAATTCAATATAGCCTATTTTCTTTTCTTTTAGATGATAACAAACCAAAAATCAAATAAGGCATAGTTAGAGAATAATCAATCGTAGGATTCAAATAAGGCAAGTTCAATGAGGAAAATTACCCAAGGACATACATATACACTTTCTCTTGTTTACATAGCTTGTCCTCAATATCCAAATAATTGGGTGGCACATTTGCACCAACATTCCAAATGCGTACTCATATTCTGCCAAGAACAAAAGAAGAAATATTATGAAAAGTGAGTTGTGGCTCCACATCCTAATTCAATAAAGAATAGAAAAATGGAGCAAATATTTTATATTATTTAAAATAAATATATATTATATAAAGATTATTCTCTTGAAAAAAAAACTAATAATGGTCCTGCATAGCTAGAGAATAATCAATGGCAAGATTCAAATAAGGCAAGTTCAATTAGGAAAATTAACCAAGGACATACATACCTCCTTGCTCTTGTTTACCTAGTAAGTCCTCAATATACAAATCATTGGGTGACACATTTCCACCAACCTTTCAAGTTCCTACTAATATTCTTCAGAGAACAAAAAAAGAAATATATGAAAATTGAGTTGTGGCTCAATGCCCTAAATGGAAAAATAAGAGAAAACCCAGAGCAACTATTTTATATTATTTAAAAGAAAAATATATTATCATATTAAATTTATCTCTCTTAGAAAAAAAAACTAGTAATAACCTTGCTTTACCAACCAACCAAATACTTTTAACAAGTAAAAATTTATTTTTTTCATGATCTTGAACTGATTACCATATTTTAAAAATTTATTTTTTTGGAAACGTTTTCAAATAATAGAATGCATAGTAATGCCATTGTGTGGATAGTCAATGCATTCCATCACCACTGGATAAATACAATATGGAACATTGTACAATTAGAAATTGACATTGCAATACCAAGAGAGTCGACAAAGTTGAGTTTCTTGCAAAATGTTGTGAAAAAAAAATCACTCACAATTTTACCAATAGTTGTTTTCCACCATAAGCATCCATACAAAGCACTCACAATTTTACCAATAGTTGTTTTCTATCATAAGCATCCATACAAAGCTCTCTGTTTTTTGTTTGCATAACTTTGATAGCCCATTACAATAGTTGTTTTCCACCATAAGCATCCATACAAAGCACTCACAATTTTACCAATAGTTGTTTTCCATCATAAGCATCCATAAAAAGCTCTTTGTTTTCTGTTTGCATAACTTTGATAGCCCATTACAATGACAATATAATATTAATAAATTCTTTGAACTTGTGCCATAAGAACAGGATAATCCCAGATGCATATTTCCATGAACATAACAAAATAATGAGCTCTTTGGAGTTTAACTCGTGTTGCTAACATTTATAAAAGGAAACCATTAAATATCCTTGCTCATTTGCAATAAACTTTCATAAACTTTCATTATTAATTTTATCTAAAGTAAGTATTGTCAAGTTCATGGCATATCTCGAATAATTGTTTGTTACTATTTACATGGAAAAATAAAGACAATTATGAATTGCCTCAAATGATGATAGGGCAACAACACTCTCTACAAGATCATTTTAGGGGAACCACCACATTGAGCCAAGTCACGGACCTATTCATGTCCTCATAATCACATGGTTGTTTTAGCCTATTTCCAATAGTGGCATGATTAGCATGGCTTTTACACTTCTGCGTCAGGGTTGGTATTGCATTAACAATATTATTTGTTGGCCCTACATAGCCATGGTTAAAATTTGTAGTGGCAGATTTTTGGGTAAGGTACTCCCAATCCTTAAATTTGGGACAGGTGTTGCAACTGCACACACAATTCACATATTTTGGTGATAATTCATTTATGATGTTGTATGCATAACCATAAGACAAACTTGCTACTTCAAACACAATGATGAAAGACAAATCTTCCCCAATCTTTCATTCCTAAGGGTATCTTTGCACTTTTTAAGGCAATTGCTAATTTTATATATATATATATATTAAATTGAAATATGATTAATCAACCATAAGTGCTTGGTATATCTGGTCTACTTTTTAAAACTTATAAACTCTTGACATATCCCCTTCCCTGAAAGGCCCAGACTTGTTCACTTCTCTCGTGCGGGGAAGACCAAAGGCCACCGTGGGGCTGACGTTATACGAGTAAATTGATACCCCACACCAATAATTTTGAATGGACTTATTCAGTAATTTCTTTGGATGTTATACCACACACTCCTCCATCCTCAACCAGGCTTACACGGCTTTACAGCCACCGTGTATATGTAGACAAGAACACACAGCTCACCTTCTTTGGATGGATCTTTAATTTGTTTTCCTTCTCTCGTGCGGCTAAGACCAATGGCCGCCGTGTGAGTAACGCGATATAGGAGCAAATTGATACCACACAAATCAATTTCAGTGGACTTGTTATTCAACCATTTCATGCCACTCATTCTCCAACATCAACGTGAGTCAAATATATATATAGTTGGAAGACTTCGTGGTCGAAACGGAGAGGATGGTCCCTTCGTGGTCGAGAAGACCAACGGCTGCCGTGTGGGTAACGCGATATAGGTGTGAATTCATACCACACAAATCATTTTCAGTGGAGTTGATAAACACATTAACTCCATATATATTTTCTTTTATCTCCTTTCATTTCATTTTCTAGTACACGTATACTCATAAGGAATCTCCCTTTTCTTCCTTCTCCCGTTCCACGAAGACAAACGACCGCCGTGAGGATAACGCTAAATGCGAGTGAATTGATAGCATACAAATTATTTCCAAAGGAGTTGTTCAACACTTTCTTTCAATTTGAGACCACACGACTCGTCAACGTGACTTGACACTTTATCAGGACCGTCATGTGTATAGAGCATTTTTAAGTTTATTGTAGATTTCTGGAATATTCAGGAATTTGAAAGACATGAATTGACCGTACTTATATCTCTAGAATTTTCGAATATTCTAGACATCTGCAATCAACTTAAGCTCAAAAATATATATAAAAATACCTGTAGAACACACAACTCACAAATTCTTCAGAAATTTCAATTTGATTAATATGGCATACCTAGAGCTCTCTCAAAATAAACTCATAGCTCACATTCCTAAAAACCTTGTCAATTTAACGAAGGTTAAATGCTTATACTTCTCAAACAACAATTCCAAATAATATTAATAATCTGGTTTCACTCGAGACATTAGATTTATCACAAAACAATTTGTAGGGACCTATTCCTAGTATGTGCATCTACAATTCCACTTCTTTAAATATTTTCTCCGCTCATTTTAACAATTTCTCTCGGAATTTAACCTCATCATTCCAATTGCACTAAGCTTATAATATTGGATTTAAAGCCAATTGCACTAAGCTTATAATATTGGATTTAAAGAGTTGTGGATTTAGAGGTGAGCGTCCTTCAACCCTAGTAAATTTGAGTAAATTGAGAGTTTTAAGCATTATAAGAATTTTCAAAGTGTTATTCTCCAATAGATCACAAATTTTATCAATTTGTTTTTGTTAGATTTATTTAACAATGATTTTAATGGAAGAATATCATATAATCTTCAAAGACTATAAGGGTTTGCAAGACATCAATTTTATTCTATTAAGTATTCTTTTCAAATGGAAGAATACATAAAAGGGATTGAGTATAATGTGTCATATGTCTTGATTACAAACGTTATATTTGATTTGTCTAGTAATAATCTTACTGGAGAAATCCCTAAAAGCATAGGTAACATGAGAAGCTTGTGATTACTAAATTTCTCTCAGAACCAATTGGAAGGAAAAATACCAGCATCTTTTAGTGAGATACCTACTTTGGAGCAGTTGGGCTTGTCCAAAAATAATTTGAATCGAACAATTCCTAAAGACCTCTCTCAATTATCAATGTTGGCTTATCTAGATGTTTCATCTAATAACCTATGTGGGCCAATTCTACTAGGGACACAATTGTACACTTTTAATGAGTCTTCTTTAAAAGGAATAAGTGCAAATCCATTCAGAAAAACTTTGTCGACGCGTTTCAAACCAACTAGTGTGGTTCACAAACGCGTCGACAAAGGTTTTCTGAATGTGATTTACGCTGAAATCTCTTATTAAAAATATTATGGAACACAGAAGCCTCAATTCAATAAAGGAATAAGTGCTTATGTGGATATCCTGTTCCAGGATACAATAAAAAATATATGAAGACAACTAGTGGAGACAGTGGAAGTCAAAGTAATATCAAGAGAGGATGGTTGAGAAAAGATGTCTTTGATAGCATTAGAGATGAGAATTGAGATAGGGTTTGCGGTGGTTGTTTCTATGCTCATTGTTTGGGATAAAGCAATGTATTGAGTACTTGGTTTGCCTCCCAACAACATAAGAAACCCCTTTTATGACCTCTACAGATTCCCAACACAGTTAAATAAAACTTATGTAATGCCACTTAATAATATAGTTTGAATGTTTTTTATTCATACACCTTGTTTTCTTAGTATGTGTATATGTATTGTTACTTAACAATATGGTGTTTGGATGTTGACATAAATTATCTAGCTTTGTGGAAGAACGTAAAATAGAGTTTAATAATTTCTTTCAATACAAGAATGTTATTATATTTATTGAAAATTGTTAATTATTCTTAAACTAATGTAGATAGATGTATTTGTATTGATTAAGAATTAACATAACAGAAAATTAAATACTAATTTATTTTTTATTAATAATTTACTATTTTTCCCATAGGGTGTAGACTAGACTTCTATGGCGTTTTTTGTTAAGGCATTTCCTCGTGTAAATTTCATTGATTCAAGGCAAAAATCTAGCCATGCTAAGGGTTATTATGGCCATGCTAAAGGTTATTGTGGCCCATATCTGCTAGAATCACTAAGTGATTTTGATGGCTTAATTGCCCCTTATTGCAATTACTCAAGTCATAGGTTAAATGTGCCAATAATCACAAGTCTCACATAACCTAATCAAACAAACAGAAAGTAATTTACAAACAAAAAAGTAATTTACTATTTTTTAAAAAGTCAAAAAGTTAAATAAAATTATTTTCAAATAAAATAACAATATCAAGTCACAATGAAAATTATAGATTATTAATACATATAACAATTAATAAATTTCTCAACTTTAAATAATTTTTCCAAATTTATTAATTGTGACGAGAGATAAGAGCTACCATTACTTAATATTTGATATTGTCAAAAATGCTTATTAATCTACTAAATTTCAAAGCATACTACTTTTATATTATTAAATATGCATTAGTTTTATATCATTAAATATGAAATAGAATTATTAAGTAAGATTTTTTATATTCAATAAATTTTTTAAATTAATTAATTTGTATTATATATTTTTTTGTAAGTTTGGTAGGACTATATTTTATCATGTCCATTTCTCATGCGGCGGGGATAGTTACAAGATTTGAACACAAGATTTCAAGTTGAGTGAGACTTCATTTCTATAGCACTTACCAATTCAACTACCTAAGTAAATAATTTTTATTATAGTTTAAAAAAATATTATTATTAATTGTAATTAAATATAATTCATATAATGTTAACATATATTTAAAATAAAAATTTAAAATTAACATTAATTTTGTATTATACATTAAATTGTAAGTTTGGTAGGACTATATTTTCATTATGTCCAATTTCTCATGTGGATCCGGAATAGTACAAGATATGAACACAAGATTTCAAGTTTCGTTGTGTGTGTGTGGGATTTTATGTCTTATTTAATGGATAAATGATGTTTTAGTTAATTTTACTCTTATGAGCTCCATAGTGAAACAGGTCCTTGGGCAGTGCCTAAAACACCATGGATGGAAAGGTTCTCCCATCTCTGTGAGAATACGAACATGAGGATGAAAATCACTTCCTCTTAGAGTGTCTCGCGTACAACCACATTAGATCTCAGTGTCAAAATCTTTGTTGCAATACTGAGCTTCCTAGCATTTTACGTTGTCAAAATTATAGTGAGCTCAAGAGGCTTCTCTTTGAGCATAAGAATAAAATCTTAAATCAAACTAAATAATTCGTTTCTTTAGGTCGAACAGACCAAAGTTTTGGTCTCAGAGGCTTCTCTCCAAGCTTTTTGAGCATAGGAATAAAATCCTAAATCAAACTAAATAATTCATTTCTTGAGATCCATAGACCAAAGTTTTGGACTCAGTGGATGTTAACGACCACCAACATCATCATCATCAATATTTTGATATGTTATTTAAAAAAAAAAAATTATTAAATTTATTTTATTTAATAAAATTTTATGAAAAACCATTTTTATTTAATTTAATATTGTAATTTTATTTATTTTTTAAATATTTCTTGTGATAGAAAAATTCATCAATTCATCACACAATGATTTAACCGATCACTTATCACCAAATAGCAAGTAATGGGCGCTATTCCTTATTAATCATACAAATTTTAAAAAAAATCCCCCCAATTTTTAATAATCTTCCCAAAATTTCTAAATTATTTTGTGAGGTTTTTAAACTACGCAAAACTATATTCAAAGTTAGTGGAGAATCGGACCAAGAAGTTCAGTGTCCATCAAATCCTTTACGAACAAAACTTCCACATAAATCCCAAATAAATCCACAAGTAAAGTACATGAACTAAGGTTATCACTTTTATGCATTTCATTATTATCGCCGATGCATGGTTCGCAAATTTTGTTAGGACATCCAGATTACAATTATCAAATTTTCAATATTTTACTTATTTGAATTATGTTTTAATATAAATAAAGTAAGCAACATTGCATTTTATTGTAAGTTTATTGTCTTTTAACCTAAATTACAAGCGCCTTAATTGATATATTAATAAAATTTAGGATCCGTGAGTTTAATTATATTTAATTTTTATTAATATTATTTTTTAAATATAATGAAATATTTTTTTATTAAATTTAAATATATAATGTATAAAAAAATATTTATTAATAGTAGAGTATAATTTAAAGTTAAAGTTATAAGTTAATATATAGGGTTAAAATATAAAATTATTATATTTATGAAAATATAGCTGTTTTGAGTTTTAATTATGTTAAATATATTTCATTTTAATATTGTAAGAAATATTTGAAAAAAAAATATGTGGTGAGTCCTATCATGCATAAAATAATGAAAAATAAAAGACAAATTAGATCAATATTGCATATTGTTTGTTTGTTAAAAAAATTATTTTAACATTAATAACTAGTTAAATGAAATTAAACTATATATTTTAAACATTTAAAATTTATGTAATTACCTTCCTTTAATTAATAAATATATTTTTTTAATTTATTTATCAGGTATAGAAATATGAAAATAAGAAAAATATTTGATATAAATTCAATATTGTTTCATATATATGTATGTTAATATAGTTTTAAACGGTTTAATATATGTGTTATAATTAAACCAGAAGGCCCCTCCTGTCTTACCTATATTCCCTATATAGGTATGATGTTAGACAATTCAAATGTTTTCCACCCTTAGATACACTTTACCAGGTGTTACCCAACACCTTAATTAACTAACTAACTAACTCTCTAGGGTTTAATGTTCTTTGAGACTACAAATGTTTCATAGTGTAAATGTTGTGCATAGTTCCAAAGAAATCACTCACAATAGTAGTGAAGAAGACAAGGTCAGATACAAATACAAATGTGCAAAAAATTTCATAAGCTTCCTTTTCATTTTGCAGAGATTAGGAACTTTAATAGCACAAAGATGGAATACTTTTGTTTGCTAACCAAAGTATGGTGGATGTGATTGTTTGTGATTGATGAACTTGTATTTACGATACAGGGGATGGTAGTTGTTGTGGGTGAAATGGTATGGATTTTGTCCCTAATTTGTGCCATGTTGAGTATATTCATATATTATTTTTATGCACTGAAACAAATCTATATGGTGGAGGTGTCCTGTTATAGGTATCATTTCATAATTTCATAGAACATGACATGATTTCATGGGAAAGAGTGTGGAGTTTCAAAAAAAATCTTGAAAGAGACACACCCACCATGACCATGCTCTTCCTACTACTCTGCACTACAGGTTAACGCACGAGGCTTCTTGCCATGAAGCAGAGATCGCAATGTTTATCAACTAGGGACTCAACACACCTATCAATACACTGATCGAGGCTAATTCCACAAAGGCAAGTTTATTTGAATGAATTTGTAAACCATCCAAACCACTTGATGAAAAAGAACTCCCACATTTAAAACATCCATCTTAGTAAGGATTTGTTCAAAGAAGTTTGCACATCCATCCTGAAATGCAAGACACTCTCCTGCCTTTTTATATCATCTATATTAAGCCCTCAAGGACACTTGACTGACACAACTTTTTCTTCCATACATTTGAATCACTCCTACAATGTTCAATGTAAAAGAATATAGTTCGCTATTAGTATGTGAATATAGTTTCAGTTTGTAAACATACGATCCGAAATTATGTTGCCAACCCTTTGTTCCCATTTTGTCCATTTTTCCGAGTACCTTGTGAGCCATCTAAATAAATCAATCCAAAATCGATAGTGCAGATGGAAAAGGTCAACAGTGTCTTGTTTGTAGAATATGTGCCCACACGCTATGGTTCTCTACAACAGAACTACGCTAAGGGATGGAACCTCCATCCCCAATTTCCTTCAAATAAATATAACAAATAAATGCATTATCAAAGAATTAGCGTTTCATCAAAATAATCATGATTGATGTCTCTTAATTCTTTTAGTATATTAGAATTTCAACAAAATATCCATGATTGATGTCTCTTAATTCTTTTAGCATATATCATATATTTTCATCTCTTGTGAACTTAATCATCAAACCATGTTCTATGGCTACGTGTGAAATTCTTTTGGAGAAGGGAGGAAACTAAGCTCTAAAAGTAAATATTCTTAACCCACATTCAAACTCTCAACTTCCAACTTCAATTGATATGACGATGCGGTCATGTCTCACAATGGATCAACTTATGCTACAAGATTAACCTCTTATGGCCCAAGCATCATTGATGCAAGGAGTACAACACAAATTTGGTCTTTTTGCAACAAACAAGTTATTAAAATGTATCCCCAGTCCTCTACTAATCTTGCAACAATTGGGTTCCTTGCAACTATTGTGAATTCTATGGATAAACACCACCAAGGTAAGCCACTTGTGACCAATGCAGGCGAAATGGGAAACTTTGGAGGAATTGTATTTGGCATGCTAGGAGAAGTTTCAAGGGCTCTCGGGCTGCAAGCTCACAATATATTCAAGGCACTATAGATCTCATGAATAGGTCCTTGGAAACACAAACTAATCATTCTCATGATCAACCTAGCATGGTGCACCAGGGAAGCAAACAATTTACTAATGTGTCATTGTTGAGGTCTTTTGAATAATCTATTTATGACTCCCGTCAACTGTTGCAGTTTTGATCTATTTGTTCTTACAATACATTTTCCGTGTCCTCGGAGTTATAGATAATTGTTAAAACTTCATTATGACAATTATTTGTACCATCTACGTGTAGACAATTTATTTTAATTACTATTGCTTATTTTCTTGTAATCATGTTAGTTGTGTTCGTAATCCTTATCTGGATTACAATATAATACTCAAATGAATATTGTTAATTTAGGTCAATATGGGTATATCTTACGTGGATGTTGCATCAGTTTATTGATCACATTGGATAGGATGAACTCAAGGAATGGGTTTGTAACTTGTCCCTTTGTTGTTGTTCTTGAAATATATCATATATCTTCATTTCTTGTTAATTTACACCTATTTGAATCCATTGATGTCTCTTAATTCTTTTAGTATATATCATATATTTTAATATCTTTTTTACTTAGTCATCAAACCATATTTGATCGGTACATGTGAAGTATTTTTTGGATAAGGGAGGGAAACCAAGCTCTGAGAGTCAATCTTCTTAACAAACATTCAAATGCTTGACATCCACATTCAAATGCTCAAAATCCACAACTTATTGTGCCATAGCTTCATTAATACTAACATTTGTTTTCTATAGATTCAAGTAAGCCTCCATGACTTCTTCAGCTTCATTTACAATTTGGTCCCAAGCCCCTACAACCCTTGGATTATTGTGGGATCCCCATGAAAATGAAGTTGGAAAAATTCTCTACAGAATTTCAATACCATTTGGTTTAATGGAGCACCTTAAAGGTCAACAACTTAAAATGACTTGTAGTTTGGACCTCATGGGGTTTATGACTATCTTTAAATTTTTTATGAATGAGACTGATCTGATAATCACCCAATGAGTGACATCAGTTGAAATTTTATTAAACAAAAGGTATTACAGACTCATGTGCTGGTGTTTGTTCTGTGTTATTTAAGCAACGGATCGATCAGATTGCCAATACACCGACATTTAAATGGAAAGACACAGAGAAATACAGTAAGCAAACATAAAGACACAAGCAATTCTAATAAGGAGTTCACCCTATTCTCCAAGGCTACATCTCTAGTCCAGCTCTCAGTGGTGGCCTTGTTTTATTGTGTCTTTAGGCAGAGAATTACAATGCAGGGACTCAATGTGAGTTCTCCTAAAGCAGGTTTACTTGCCAGGGTGCTTTCTTGGATTCCCCAAGCCACTAGAGTACACAGACTCTTCTTCTTCCTACCAGCTCTATGACCTTCTAGTATACAATGGAAGGAGCCAAATATGATGCTCGATCTGGACAGATTCCTCTATGGGATGGCTTGAATCTCTCAAGCATTGGTGCTCGACGCTGCCACTGCGTTAGCACAGCCCTCTGTCTGTCTATGCTTCCACTTAACTCCCTCTTCTCTGGTTTCTATTTCTCAGTGTTCAACTGTTCCACTATCCACACTTACCTGATTCGACTGTCTCTTTCATGGCTTTTAGCCATTCGAACTCATGCCCATTCAGTTCATCTTCTGCCTCTGTCGATTCACCTTCTGCTGCTGCACTTGGAGTTCCCTGTTCGGCATCAGCATGAACGCTCAGGAAGTGGCCACATGTCCTCCTTTAAATAGCGCCAGCCTACTCATCGTTTGTTTCTCTAGTTACATTGTGGATGCGTTTTTCCTCCACCATGGCGGTCAAACAAATTCCAAATCCCTTTAGAACGCGGCTTAATTCCCTGTTGATTCCGCTTCTTTCCATCAGGCACAATCTCAGCCGTCCGATCTGGGCTCCTCCAAATCCGACGTCATACGCACGTCCCATGCGGTTGACTTGCTCAACCGATAACGCGCAATCAACATCAGTTTTCTCTCACCTCCGCCACCACACGTCGATCATTGACCGGGATCACTCCGCTTCATCCAAAACCGTTTACCGTTTGAGGGCACCCCAATCAATACCGCCGATTTCCAAAGTGCAGCTCCTGCCTTGTGATGAGCCCCAATCGATAATTACACGGGTTCTCAACCTCCCAACGCAACCGAATCCACAAGGCTCATAGAATTGCGCCATTTATAGATTGAAGCCTAGTCTTAGACTAGATTGCACAAGTCTAAGGAGGGCTATGTGATCGATTACAAAATTTAGAGACAAACAAGTAGCAAAACAGCATTGCACAATTCGTGGAGGGAAGGAAGGTTCCCCTTCAGAATGGCCCAATTTTTAGGGGGAGCATCTCATCCAAAAAATTTCCTAAGTCCAGAATGATAGCCTGTGGGTGGGAGACAAACAAATTGACATGCATTGGTTTTTGAGCCACTGAAACTCAGTTGAAGCCTATGTACTTTACAGTGCAAGAAAAGCTGCTAAGGATCGTTGGTAGGGAGTCTCCAAAATAAAGCTAAGGCAAAATTTTGGAGGGTGGTTGTAGCTGCTACAACATAATTATATCAAAGCTCTCCATAGCTTGATTGGCGGAAATCTCTTTCAAATGGGTCTGGGATTTAAACCATTTTGTATGATTTATGTTTCCATGCCTAATGAAACTACACAGGCAGAACCTGGACATGTGCAATCTGAATCTGATAAAGAAACCAAGTCTATTGAATGCATCCAACACATTTTCCAACAAGTGCATGACATCTTGCATAATTCCAATACAAAGTATAGGAAGCGACATGATCATCATCAGGTGCAACATAAGTTTCAGGTAGGCAAAAAAGTTTTGTTGCATTTGCAAAAAGAATTCCTTAGCAGAGCCCATCGGAAACTATGTCCACTCCATTATAAACCTGACACCATCACCAAGGTTTTTGGAGACAATTCTTTCGAGCTCAATGTTCCCCCATTCCTTGACCTGCGCCCAATGTTCATTGTGGACTTCCTTCAGCCATACTTTCAACCATTGTTAGACACATCAGCCATTGCAAAATAACTAACACCAACAGAGCTCAACCTAAACTGCATGGAACAAGCCACAATTGATCAGATCATGGACATAGATAAAGTGTTGAAAATTCAACAAGAAAGACTCAATTTTGATTTTTCCTTAATTAAAATTTAGGAAATTCGAAATTCCACATCAACATCCACCTTGGAGAAGTTAATCAAGGTGACATGGCTCTTGTCACTGAGTTAATAACATTGAATTAGAGTTAACGAGTTCAATTTCAGCTTTCTTGAGTTGATTCCTAAAAATTAGCAGTCTAGCTCAGTTAATTCAAGATAGGGGAATGAATTTTAGTTGTGTGCACTGGGTTCCTAAATTTTAGGAGCCTGGGTTAGAGTTAATTTCAGTTGTAGCAATTTAATTCAGTCAAATTGAGTTATGGTCACTGAAACTGGTTCCAACTGTTGAAGAAACTAGTGGAAGGTCAAAGAGTCTAGTGTGACTTCAATCGCACTCAGTGATCATCCAGATAACCAATCAATTATCCTAAATTAGCTTAGGCATGCAGAGAATTCATGTTACCCAGTTGAGATGGAGATTCCAAGGTACTGTACTATCAGTTGTAGCATATTCCAATGTGTACAGATAGTGCATGCAATCAGAGGAAGGACCTAAAGTAATTGCACAATCCAGATGAGGGAATTTCCTATTTGATAGGGGCTAATTTCCTCAAGGAACATCGTAAGGAATTAGGAGCTTGGAGGCTTGAGAAAATGTCTAAGTGTTGGCAAGGTTCAGTTAGTCAAGCAGAGGATAAAAGGTACAGGTGCATGTTATGCTCAAGCTTGAGAAAGCATATTGTATTCATCTAGATTATTTGATTAATGTAATACATATAGTAAGGGGTATTGAGCAGTTGATTTCCACTAGATAAATCTTTGTGCATGTGTGAAGTTTCCTTTTTCATGTTAATGATTTGTGTTCTCGATTGTGAATTTTCTTCTGCCAATCAATAGAGTAGCTTATAGTCTTATGACTTAGTAAATTTCATGAGAAATTTAGAATCTACACATTAATTTCTACATGGTATCAAAGAAAGATTCACAGTAGGGAAGAGATTTCGATGTTGTCATTGTAGGAGGTTCGAATTTGAAGATTAGTGTTACAGGTTTTCTTTAGGACTAAGAAGATGGATTTTAATGGACTTAGGCTTGAGTATGCCTTGGAAGGCACCTCAAATGTTTTTGCATGGAAGATTCACATGGAGGCGATATTGGATGACAATGGGCTACTAGAATACATCAAGACATATGTAGCAAAAACGCAATCATATGATGCTCAGAACCTCTCTTAGTGGAAGAAGGATGTGGCCAAAACCAAGGAGAATATTATTTGAGGGAGTACGAGATCATATTGTCTCAAATCTCCATAAGAAAGTAATTTCGTTTGCAATGTGGAAAAAAATGACAAATTCGTTTGAGAACAATAGTGACTACAGGAAGTTGGCACTAAAGGAAAAACTTCGAAGTATCAAGATGAAAAATAATGACACAATTCTATAGTACCTAAGCAACTTTACACATTTTCGTGATGAACTTGGTGGGTTCAATGTTAATGTCCCTAAAGAAGACTTGGTATCTTTATCCCTTTTGGGCCTTCCCAAGAGTCAGCATAACTATCACGGAGTGACTATGGTCTGACCTATTACAGGAATACATAAGGCAGAATACCAAAGATGGGACCTCATCCAAAGATGAGGAAGAGGAATTTTCATTATTCAGCGAAGGAAGGAAGGTGAAAGGGAATAATTCCAAAGGTGATATTAATTCCAGCCAAGAGGACACGAAGAAATACTTGTCCAAAATCAAGTTCTTTCACTGTGTGAGGTCACGAGGTAACTCCTCAAAAAGAGAATGTATTATTCATTTAGGCTATCTATTATTATATACAAGGGAGAGACTGTTCAGTTTCATCTCTCGATGACTCTCCATTTCCTCTATTATTTATTTACACTTATTTACATTTATTTACAGTTGTTCATCCAATCCCTATGATTAGGTGTCAACATTCCACCCCTTAATTTGAAGGGATGTTGGTGAGTCCAAGCATCGTTCTGAATCTTTCAAGATTTTCTTTTCAAGCACTTTAGTGAAGATGTCTGCAATCTGCTCATTAGTGGAACAATGGCAAAGATGGATTGTTTTAGCCTCAACATGATGTCGAATCAGATGATATTTTGTACTAATGTGTTTCATTCGATCATGGAACTTTGGGTTCTTGGCCAACTTTATTTCTGAGGTATTGTCAATCATGAGTGGAGTCGATTGTACCTGTTTTACCTACAAATATTTCAAAATTTTCCTGAGCCATACAATTTCTTTTGTTGCCTCAACTGTTTCCACATAATCTGCCTCTATTGTGGAATCTGTTGGAACTGATTGTTTGTGTGATCTCCAAGAGATAGCTCATGATCCAAGACTCATAGCATAACCCAAAGTAGAAACCCCAGTTTTTGTGTCTCCATCGAAGTCGGAATCAGAGTATCCAATCAAGCTAAAGTCGCCCACCTGTGTATACTTGATTCCAAAGTCTTGAGTTACCCTAAAGTACTTTTAGAACTCTTTTTGCAACAGACCAATGTCCCTCACAAGACTTTTGCATAAGCCTAGAGAGGATTCCAACAACAAACGAAATGGCTGGTCTAGTAGTAGTTAGGTAGTTGAGACTTCCTACAAGCTGTCTATACTTTGTTGCATCCTCAAATTATTTTCCTTCAATGGATGTGGGCTTTAAGTTTTGTTCCATTGGAGTAGTCAGAGGATTGCATTTAGTCATTCCAAACCTATTCAACAGATCTCTAATGTACTTGTTTTGAGAAAGGAATAAGGACTTCAGATGTTACGTTACTTCAATACTAAGATAGTAATGAACATAGCCCAAATCAGTGATTTCAAAACCTTTCCTCAATTCCTTCTTTATAGATGCAATGTATCTCTCATTATTCCCTATCATCGAAAGATCATCTACATATACCACAAGATATACAACTATTTTTCCAACCTTCTTGACAAATAAAGTTGCAACATCAAGATCATAATGTTTGAAATTGATTTTTTGAAATTCATAGCAGGCTCACGGTGCTTGTTTGAGGCCATACAAGGATTTCACAAGGTTGCTTACTTTATGTTCATGTCCTTTTACGGCAAATCCTTTAGGTTGGGACATAAAAACATTCTCTTTTAGATCTCCATTCAAGAAAGCAGTTTTTACAAGCATTTGATGGAATTTTCAACCACTTTGAGATGTTAGGGAAACGAGTGTTTGGATGGTAGCCCATTTTGTTGTGGGGGAAAAAGTCTCCTCATAATCAACCCCTTCCTTATGTGCAAAACCTTTTGCCACAAGCCTAGCTTTTTGCTTGTCAAGTGGGCCATCAGCTTTATTCTTGTTTTTGTAGAGCCACTTGCAGCCAATTGGTTTGGTTCCCAATGGAGGATCAACCAGCGTCTAAGTGCCACTCTTTATCAAGGCATCATACTCCTTGTTCGTTTCTTCTTTCCATTCATCATGAGAAGCAACTTCTTTGAAGGAAGTTGGTTCAAAATTTGTAGACAAATTCAATTCACAATCATAAAACATCCATATCAACAGGGGAATAAGAGTCATCATCACCTCCATTTTGCCGGGTTGAATTTCTAGTTCATGTCTTTCCAAACTCATCAAGATGAACACTTTCAAGTGTCTTTTTCAGCCACTTTGGGGGACCTTTCTGAGGTGGTCCAAGCTGATCCATTGATTGAGTTAGGACTAAATCAAGATTGAATCTCCCAATTCTGTCAATCACATCACTCAAATTATCATCCATTGTTAGAGTTTCATATGGGGGAGAGAGTGCTCCAGAAGAATATTCCATGGGTTGATCTAGTATATGAATCACCCCTTCAAGATGTGGAATCTGATTATCAAATTCTTGAAATGATTTTGCATTTTTGAATCTATCCAAGTGATGAAGTTGCCACTCAATGACATTGTCAGTTTTGGATGATTCAAGAAAGATTACATCTCTAGATACAACAAACCTTTTATTGAGTTCATCATAGAAACAATATGCTTTAGAGGTGTTTGAATACCCCAGGAAGATACACTTACAACTTCTTGCACCAATTTCGTTTCTATATACCTTTGGTATCAAGGCATAACATGTGGAACCAAAGACCCTGAGATGCTTTACCGAAGGAATGTGCCCATACAACATTTCATAAGGAGTCTTATTTCTAATAGCATTAGATGGACATCTATTCTTTAGATATACAAGACATAGAACTACATCAGCCCAAAACATCAATTTCACATTTTTGAAAAACATCATGGAGCGCACCATATTTAAGATTGTCTTATTTATTCTTTCAGCTACTCCGTTCTGTTGGGAATTATAAGGCACAATTGTTTGATGTTTGATCCCATGTTGGCAAAGATAGTTTTCAAATTCAATTGAAGTGTATTCTTTTCCATTATCAGTGCGAATAGAGCCAATATGAGATTGTGCACCATTTTCAATCCATGTATGAAAGTTTTTTAATGTTTGAAAAGCATCAGATTTGTTCTTCAATAAATAAACCCAACACATTCTGGTGTAGTCATCAATAAATGTCATCATATATTTATTTCCATTTTCAAAAAGAACAGGCATTGGACCACATAAATCTGAATGAATGAATTCAATTTTTCTATGTTCTCTGGAATGTGAATCATGAAAAGATTGTTTGCTATGCTTTCCTAGAATGCAAGCATCACATTGCTTAAGTTTCCTAAGAATTGTAGGTAAACCAGTAACACCATTTTCCTTCAACAAGTAGAGGTTTTCATAGTTCAAGTGTCCAAATCTAGCATGCCATAATAAAATTGATGGAAATGTACCTTCTTCATAATGAGAATTGTAAGAGAAATTTTGTGCACGAGTAGAGATACCCTACAACTTGAGAAGCCTTTCTTCTTCTATCCCTGTCATGACAAGTGAGTGGTCTAATTCTTTTCTCACCTCAATATTGCCATCAAACATATGAATGGAGTGTCCTTGCTGGTGAATTTGGAACAAGGACAACAAGTTTCTCCTCAACTATGGGAGATATAAAACATGATGCAAAAGAAAGCCTGGAAAACCAGGCAATTTAAGCCTGATTGTGCCAAGCCATGATGGCTAGAGTTTTGATTTGTCTGCAAAGTATACTACTCCATCAATAAAAACAGCATGGGAGCCAAACAAAACAATGAAAACAATGCTTATATATGTAGGAGACAGCATGTTATAAGAAAACAACATTTATATATGTAGGAGACAACATTATATATGAAAACAATGTGGGAGACAACATGTTATATGAAAACAACACTTATAAATGTAGGAGAAAGCATTATATATGAAAACAGTGTGGGAGACAACATGTTATATATACCAGCGTAGTGTTGTATATATATCAGAGTAGTATGGAGGAGTGTTTATGGAGAATCTGTGTTAATACACTTCCATTTACTCGGTTTTAATTGGTCATTCCTATTGTCATGATGCATGACTGTTCGCTGCTGGGTTTTGAGCTCTCGATCGGTGTATATAGAAGAACATGGAGCTGCCAGTGTTTAGAAGCCAACATTTACATACATGAGGGAGCAGTGTATAAGGGAGTTGTGTATCTAAGGGAGCTAGTGTAACCAAAGCCTGGAGCAGTGTTTACAGACCGCTTATCTAGAATCAACGCTAGAGGGCTCGATCAATCTGTTAAACACACATGGGAGCAAGAACAATATGAAAGATAATCAGGAGAGTACCATTTTTATTAACAAGAGATATACATTTATAGTACAATATGTGACCGTTGGGTTTCACATCCCAAGGTCTCTTAGACTCCTTTTGTCCATTCTGCTTCCACACTAACCCATTGAGGATAAGGTGTCCAACATTTCCCTCCTTAATCCGAAGGGTTATGTATGAGTCCAAGAAGAGAGATGTAATACAAAATGTGCAAAAATGCATGGCAGCACTAGGCTGAATGTGCTCTCTGAAATGTTGGTATAAAGGGCGGTGGTT